>JAYEVJ010000245.1:0-192842 GCA_036346265.1 Melocanna baccifera | reverse complement strand
ACTCATATAATCCATATCTTGTGGCGAAAGGCTGTCTTGGGTATATCTTGAGATCTAATCTTCAACTGATGATATCCTGACCGAAGATCAATCTTGGAAAAGACACTTGATCCTATGAGTTGGTCAAACAAATCATCGATCCGTGGTAAGGGATACTTATTCTTTATAGTGACTTCATTTAAAGCTCGATAATCAACGCACATCCGTTGACTACCATCCTTCTTCTTTACTAGAAGCAGCGGGCTCCCAAAGGCGAAGAACTTGGTGCGATGAATCCTTTCTCATACAATTCTTGGATCTGCCTCTTGACTTCGCTAAATCATCGGTGACATCCGATAAGGTCTCTTTGATATTGAGTATGCGGTGCATTTATAACAAATTCAACTTCTCGATCGGTGGTAATCACAGCAAATCTTCGGGAAAAACATCCGGGTACTCATGAACTATCGACACATCTTCCAAACTTTTCCCTTTTAGGTGGGTTAACATCTGTCCTTCTTTGAGTGCATAAGCGCCTCATGTCTTATCTGAATTCCATCGAATTGGTAAGGATAATGGCACGATTGGCACAATCTATCATCCTTTATACTTGATCAACCAATCCATACCAAGTATTATATCTATGCCATTGGAGTCTATTATAATAAGGTTAAGCTAGGAACTTTACTCCATTTATAATTATGGTTGCACTAGGGCTAACCAAATTAGTCCTCAATTCTTTTCGAGATTGGACTATCATAAGGTCCTTTAGCAAACAAATTTTCCAATTATTCTTTTCAACAAAACCTTTGTTACGAAGGAATGTGTAGCTCCGAATCAAATAATATAATTCTTTGATCGAGAGTTCACTAGAAACTTACCGAACTACATCGGTGCATATTCCGCGCTCTGCGGTAACATGGTTGATCGCCCTCGGTTAATATTTTGTGGAGTCTTGGGAGTTTGAGGGCTTCCACGACCTGACCATTGGTTGGAGCTCTTGCTGGAGTAGGGTCAAGATTGAAACGAACCGGGTTACCGCTTGACGTTTACGTGGGCGATTCTTGCCGCATAGTGTCCCATATTCTTGCAATTGTAGCATTGCACTCGCAGCCTACATTTACTTTTCTTTGCGATTGGGCTGCATTTCCGTTCTAGGAGCTTGAGGTAAAGGACGAGGTGCGGAAATCGGTATCCTTGTATGATTATGTCTTGGAGGTCGGTTGTCTTGTGGTGGCGTGAATCGTGAACGCTTTCATGATCTTGAGCTTGGAACTTCCTCTTCCGGGAGTCGAAGAGTTGGCGTTGAGCATCTTCTTGCAATAAAGCTTTATTCACTAGATGCTGAAAAGTAGGGTAGTCATTGGAGACTAATTGAACCTTGAGGTTGGGGTCTATCCTCCCATGAACCTCCAAATCTTTGCGGCATCGATCGCCACATCTTCCTCGGGGCATATCTAGATAGCTGAATGAATTTGTTAAATAAGCGGAAACACTCGAGTTTCCTGCTTTGTAGATGATGGAACTCCTTCCTCTTCATTTCCATAATACTCATAGGAATATGAGCATTACGGAAGGCTTCCAAAAATTCTGCCCAACCAATGTTCTGGGCATCCTGGTGTGCAGCGCAGTAATTGTCCCACCAATTGGCAGCAACTCCTTGGAGTTGATGAGCAGCATATATAACCTTCTCATGTTCAGCACATTGAGCTAGATTCAGCTTCCTTTCCACTTCCTTAATCCAATCATCCGCTTCCAACGGATCGGCGAGATCTGCGAAGGCCTGGTCGGGTCCTCATAAATTCCCCGAGCTTAGACTGCGGTGGGTGAATAGGTACTTGCTGAGCTTGATTGACTTGATTTTGGGCCAAAGCCTGAAGAAGTTGTAGTTGCATGGCCATCATTTGTTCCATATTGGGAGCTTGGGCTGGCGGAGGTGGAATTGGGGCCTCATTGTTGTTGGTATTTGGTTGTTGTTGATGTTGCTTCTCGTGTTCACCATCTGAAGCTCCATCAAGAAAAATCTGAAAAGAGAGGAAAGCATAGATGAGAGACGGGGCAATTTTATCATCCCAAAACCACACACAAGATCAACACAACAGATTGAGAAAACTCAACTTTTGAAATTCAAATTAACTTTCGAAATGGCTGTACCACAAATGCACAAGGCTCGGTACAATCCATTTTATTACATCATATCATTATAAAAGCGTTCTAGTATCGATAAACGACTGAAAAAGGGTAGTTTATCTAACATCTAATTGTCCTCAATGATGATACGCTCCTCGGCTCCTCCTCGGATCCTCCTCTCGAGTCAGACGAGTGACTCGCCCACAACCACGGCGGTTGTTCGCGAATCGACCGTGATCGGCTTTGGCCAAAGTAGGTGATCTGGAGCGGAGCGCCGGCGTCCTTAGGTGGATCCGTCAATGTCTAGGTCGGGTAGCGGACTGGGGCGTCGCACACTCTTCCTTGCCGTGAGCCTAGTGCGAGGTCCTGAGAGTCTGACTGGAGCAGCAACAGGAGCTGGTGGAGTCGGTGTAGTGGTGGCAGCTCGAAGACGCTCCACCTCTGCCTCAGCAGCTGTCCTCGCCGCATGTCTGTCGGCGTGTGCGGTCGACTCTGCGGCAGCCTGCTCGGAGAGTGTCGGAGTGGTCGTAGCTCGGCGCCGAAGCATTCGGAGAAGTCCTATCTCTGTGAGCTCGGCGTAAGTCGCGGTCAATGCTTGGGTGAATCGCACTGATGAGACAGGCGTGGGTCGCCCACCACGATCTGGAAAGCCTCGGGGTGGAGTCTGTCCCGTTACGGTAGTCGGAAAGAAGCGTAAGGGCGATCGTAACTCCCCTTGTGCCTCTGCACAACTCGCTATCGCCATCTTGGCCGCATCTTGGATAGCGCTCAGCTGAGTGGGTCAGGGTGCTCAATACTCGATGAAGCGGGGTCAAGCTGCCCATCCGAGCATAGATGAATACTTCCATGGTCCATGAATCCATAGTCATCACTCTAGTGTTCCGCCCTCTCGAAAATGGGCCGTTGATTATATTTCGATGCTGCATTAACCGTCGAGAAGAGTCGCAAAGCTCCTCACTCTGCGCCATGAGAATGGTGATCCCACGGGTGAAGGCGACGAAGAACACTGCCATCTATAAGTTTGAGAATAAGGAGAGATTAGTAAAGATTTTTAAACAATGAGAGTAGGACAAGAACAAGATACTAAGTAAGAAAAGAGTAGAAGCAAAAGAAACTTATATTTTTGTACATAAATTTTTATTAAATATAAATCCTTAAAGCTTCCCAAAACCTAGGGCTCGTCCTATACCAAGATGGCTCGATACCATACGTGAGACCGGGTAGAAACTCCTAGGCCCCTGTGTATTCTTGTACTAGTCCTGAGAGATCAATGCTAGTACACACAGTTCAAACAGAAAAGATGATACATTGCCAACAACGCTTTATTACAATAGTAACTGAAGTTTTACAAAGGCCATAGCCTTACTAAGGTTCACAGAACCTCAAGCAAAAATAAACACAGCGGAAGCAAATGAAGATAAACAGTCGACCCATCAATCTGCCACAGGCAATTGACTGGGGAAACGAATCCTAGGCATCCGAGAAGAGTCCACCACATCCACATTCGGCGCAGAAGTCATACTCTCCAGCTTGATCTTCTCCATTCTCTGCTTTTATATTTATAGAGCAACAGGTGAGTACAAAAATGTACTCCGCAAGTCTTGGGAAAAATGCATAGATGTAAGGTTTCACAAAGGAAGGCTATATGGTTTATTTGCAAAAATCAGCATTTTATTTCAAATCTACATAATTACTTTAAAAGCCATTTTGTAAACAACTTGTTTTTAATAATCGAAATTGGATAAGTACTTTAGTGAAGGTTAAACTACCAACACTAATATCTCAGGCCATCACAGCCAATTTTCAAAACCTCAGGTTACACCCCCTGATCTGAACATCACGAGAGTTATACTACTCCCGAGTTTTTCTCCAATTCATTTTGTTTTGAAATCAAAACCAAAACTTCTACCATGTGAATGCATTCTTTGCCCGCCCTTGACCGTGGGCACGGCTATTCGAATAGTTTTACTCTGCAGAGGTTGTACACTTTACCCACAAGAGATAAATTATCTTAATAGTCAACACGCTTCCTTTGGCATGAGACCCAGATAAATTATCACAAAGCCTTTACCTACTCCAAGATAGTTTAAATACCACCCGCTAAGGTTTCACCACAACTCGAATCCACGAGTTGGAGCCCCTCTTGCGCCATATGAGTCTGATGAACCCTGTCCCTCACTATGAGTAACCAAGACACCACGGCACTCAATACACCACTGGTGATATCTAAACTACACTATTATAGGGTAGTTAGCTAGGTCGTACCCATATAGACTTGTGGTTGTCTTGTTTTGCTCGATTTGGACAAACACAAGCGTCGGTCCTTAATCGACCAGGTGGCTCATTCACAAACCCAACCATTCTCGTGCTAATCGCACCACCAAACCTTCCATCCACCCTTGTCAACTTTTCCCTTTGAATTTCGTTTTTATTTTCAAATTAACAGTGGTAACATACATTACCACTTTTCAAACAAAATATTTAACAATGGTAACATCCATTACCAATGTTCAAACAAAATATTTAACAATGGTAACATCCATTACCAATGTTCAAACAAATCATTCATCAAAACATTTGATAACCATACTACTCATTTGAACATTATTATATTTATTTGCTACGCTAAGCATTTGCTAGTATTTAAACATTCAACAATTGTAACACTAACTCATTATTGAGTAAAAGGGATATCCTAATTTGACAATGGTACAAGGTAAACAAATTTTCAATGGAAGGTATAACAAATTGGGTCTTTAACTAAGTTTTCTAAATCAAATTATCACTTGATATAACATAAGCATGCATTAATTTAAAATACTACCTAAACATTTTTCTAAATCATTTGAGCAAGTTGATCAAAGGAAACTTGCAAAACATGGGAGCAAAATGTTCAAAGGAGACTTGCCTTCCTGTGTCTGGTTGAAATCTTCCACAACTTGCTCTTGAGGTTGCTCGGACAAATCGGTCTCTACACGTAAATCGAGAATTCCAAATAAATAAAATAAAATAAAAATTCAAAAATTGAAAATAAATATACCAAATGAAAGATTGAAATTTTAGATGAATTTAGAAATTTGAATGGACCAATTTGGAGCTAAAATGAAAAGATATGGCTATTTGAAAATCTCAGATTTGAATAAATCCAGAAATTCGAAATCTCGACATGTGGGGTCCACTGGTCAGCAATTTCATTTAAAATAAGTCTCTGACATGTGGGACCCACTGAACTCAGGACCCACTTGTCAGTGGCTAGCGCAGAGGGGTGGTCGCTGACGGGTGGGGCCTACACATCGCGGATTAAACGGAGAAAACTCAACCTCGGCCACGGGCCAGGCTCGAACGCGCCAGGGAGTGGGAGGGGAAGAGAGCGGCGCTAGCCAAGTGAGCGGGAGGCACCGCTACCCCTAATGGGTAGGTAACCCTCTTGAGGTTCTCTCGCGGGAGGCCGCCGCGCAACGTGGCATACACGTGGCTGACGCGTGGTCGCCGCGTGGCTGCCACGTCACGGCTTTTTGCCGACGTGGCCGCGCACGCGCGAGGTGGCGGGGAGGCGCTCGGGTGGCGCTGACGTGGCGCCGATCTGGCCGCCACGCCTGCTGCCACCTCAGCCCGACGGCTGACGGGGCTGGCGGCCGGTGGTGGCGCACGGGGACCGAGGGTCGCCGGAGCTCCGGTGATCGGCGGCGCCGGCCAAGGGTACCAAAATGAAGAGGAGGATGCAGGGAATGCATCGGTACCTTGCGCGGAGGCCGAGGGTGACCGGAGGGAAGGATCGGCGAGGAGGGGCGGCGGTCGGAGAGGGACCTCACGGCGACGGAGGAGCTCCGGTGGCGCAGCAGCTCAGGGAGGGGGTCGCCGGGAATCGCCTTGGCACCAGCAACGTCGGGGAGGCGTCGGCGAGGAGTGAGGAAGCCCGAGACGGCCGCAATTGCTCGCCGGAGTATTTGAAGCCGCGGGGAAGAAATCGGGCGTAGGGGGGCTCTGGCGCTCGGGTGATTCGCTTGAGAGGTGAGGGAGGGGCGGCAGCGGTAGAGGGACCTCGGGGTGCGGGTTTTATAGACCGGGGAGGGTTGTAACGGCCGCGCGAAGTTCGCCGGAGCTGAAACGGTCGGAGGGGATGAATGCGACGGCGAGGAGAGAAGTAACGCGTCTTTATGCGGCCCGACGCGGTGGAGGCGGGGGATTAATATGCAGTCGGCACGGGGAAGTAAACTGGAAAGGAACTGAAGCATTGAAAGCTTCAGTTTTTGGCACTAATGGCGGCAGCGGCGGGGTGCGGGGAGGAAGACTCGGCGGAGGCGACAGATGCGACAGCCAGCCCCGCATGTCGGCGAAGAAAGAAAATGGGAAAAATGAGGGGGCGGGTGGATGTGCGGCGGGTGGCAAAGAGAAGCGTCTGGACCACCGATTCTTTGGCGAAGGGTAAGTGATCGGGGCGATCACGATTCAATCCGACAACCGTGAGAGCATCCGAGCGGTTGGTGCATTAAGTGAGAAGGAGCGGCTGAGATTAAGTACGGCAACAGGGAACGGTGCCGATTGTGCCACGCGTCACGCAGAGAGGAGAATAAAGCGGCGAAGCGGTAAGTGGCTGGGAGCGGCTGGGATTGAATCGGGCGCGGAAACGGACGATCCGATGCTTGCCACGTGTCGATCCGAAGATAGGGGAAGGCGGGATTGAAACGGTAAGTGAGATCGGACGGCTGGAAATAGATCCGGCGGCGTGAAATGGCCCGATGGGCGACACTTGTCGGCTCCAGGAGAGTTTCAGAATTTTAATTACTTTTTGATTTTCAGAAATGATTAGGAGGCTTTAAAATACTCAGAAAAATACCAAATAAATTTTAAAAATTCCAGAAAAATTCACAGAAATTCCTGGAGAGGTTTTAGACTTAAGAAAAATATTTCCAATCTATATTGATATTAATTTTTAGTTTCAAACAGAAACTTTTAACTCTGTAAAATCCAAATAATTTGAATTAATTAATTTAAAATTTATCCTTTCCAAATAAAGCAAAAATTGGGATGTTACACAGCGGAAATATTATTGACTCCTAAAAACGAGTTTACCTGATAGTTGAGTTGACGAGCACGTGCCCGAGTGATTGGACCTTGCCCATCATTCATGGAAGCAGTAAGAGGAGTGTTCATATCAGTAGAAGTGATGTCCTCATCAGAAAGCAACGTTAAGGGAAAACAATAATTAACAGAATTGTATAAGCCACTTGCGAACTGGTTTCCACTCAGGCGAGTGATCGTGCAGTAAAAGGGCAAGCGTGGATTCGCTTCGAGGGATGTGGTAGTCTCTCCCGGGTACACTTAAGGACTTAACTTTGTGCACCATTGATCTGAGTCTTACCGTGCAAACCACATGTCTAGTATGGGATGGACCTGGCTAATTAATTTGGGATGTTTCAACTTTAATCTTGCCATTGAGATGAACATGGTTGCTGATTTTCATGTGGCGCAAGGGGGGTGTGATGCGAAACCCTAACGGGCAGGATTGGGTTGGAATTAAACTTTGTAAAGGCCTTGTTGTGATTTTCTTTAATGTGAGGATTATCACATCGTGTGGGTACAGTTGTGCAACCTCTGCAGAGTGTAAAACTATTCGAATAGACGCGTCCACGTCGGCTGCCACATCATCTCGACCGTTGACGTGGCATGGTCGGCAGCGGCGACGCTCTAGGATCAAGGGTTGCCGGAGCTCTAGCGCTTGGCGGTGGCCAGTGAGATGTGCGTTGTGAAGAGGAGAACAAGAGGAACATGATGGTATAGGCTAGCATTACCAGGGATGGCTAGAGATGGGTCGACGATGAGCAAAGGTGGCGGTGGTGCAAGGGCGTTGGCCATGAGGGCTCTTCGGCAGTGGACTTGCTCGGCGGAGGGGCGGAGGACATGCGCACGATGATGGGGAAGGTGTTGATAGTGTCGGCGATGCGAGATGTGAACTGAGGCAACATCAATTGCTCACTAGAGCTTCGGCGAAAGCTTGGTGACGCGACAGACGGTGTGGAGGTAGCTCAGCCATAGAGGAGGGAAATTGAGCGTGGGCTTGGATGGAGTGAGGAGAGGGGATGCTCCAGGAGGCTTCTTATAGGGGTGGGAAGGGGAATGGCTGAGGAACGGCTTCACTGGAGTTAAGGCTGGAGTAGTGGCACGTAAAGGCGAGGAAATGGGGTTCAAAGAAGGAGAAAAATGGCTAGAATGAGTGGAGAAGTGATGGGGGGTTTTACTGGTGTCATTTGCTCCAGCCAACGAGAGGTAATGGCTACCATTTATGAGCTTGGGCAGGGCAACAATAGCGGCGGCATGGGGAAGAAGAAAGGAGGAGGAAGATGGGCCTAACAGGTGGGTTCCACCTGTTAGTGAGAGAGAAGGGAAGAGAGGAGAGGCGGCGAGCGGCCAGATATGAGCCACGTGCCTAGGGATGAGATCGCGGTTGTCGGATGATGGGTGAAGGGGTAAGTGAATGCGGATGTCAAGGATTAGAGTGAGCGGTGGTGAATTAAACTAGGGCTTGACACGTGTTAGGTTGAGGCAATTTTGGTTTTAAATTTCATTCTAATTTTTAGAAAATCCAAGAAACTTCTAAAAGCTCTAGAAAATAGCAAAAGACTTCCAAAAAATTCCAGACAAATTTTGAAAAATACTTTAAGTCTACAAGAACTCAGGAAAAATAAAATAAACTATTTTTTGGCTTTTTAGAAAATGGATAAGTGAAGTTTTCGTACTGTAGGCTTTGAAATAAAATCTAGAAAAATCCAAATAAAAGCCAATAAAGTGCAATAAAATTTTGGGATGTTACAAACCTATGCCCCTTAAGAGAAATCTCGTCCTCGATATTTGCACTAGCTAGCAAAAAGATGGGGATGGTTGGCTTTCGGATCTTCTTCTCATTCCCAAGTGTCTTCATCTTCTATGTGATTGCTCCACTGGATTCTACAAAACCTGATGCTCTTTCTTCTAGTCTGACGCTCTGCTGTCTCAAGAATCTTGATTGGTTGCTCTTGGTAGGTGAGATCTTCTCGAAGATTCAAAGTCTGTAGTGCTGCTTGCTCTGCGGGTACTCAGAGGCATTTCTTCAACTAGGAGACGTGGAATATGTTGTGCACTCCTGATATGCTTGATGGTAACTCCAACTGATACACAACTTCTCCTCTGCAGCTCAGAATTTTGAATGGTCCCAGAAATCTCGGTACAAGCTTTTCTCTAGCTTGAAACCTTTTTACTCCTCTAAGGGGAGATACTCTAAGATAAATATAGTCTCCAACCCCGAATGTTAAGTCCTGATGACGATTGTCAGCGTAACTTTTCTGTCGAGATTAGACTATTTTCAATCTATTCTTGATTTTCCTTATTTTTCCTCAGCATCTTTAAGTAGGTTTGGTCAAGCATCTTGAAGTTCTCCTAGATGTTCCTAGAGTAAAAGTTTTCTACACTTCCTACCATACAATGCTTCAAAAGGTGCCATCTGTAGGTTGGCTTAGTAACTATTGTTGTATAAGAACGCAGCATAGGGTAAAGAACGGTCCCAACTATTCCCAAAATCTAAAGCACAAGCTTTCAACATATCCTCTAGTACTTTATTAACTCACTCTGTCTGGCCATCTGTATGGGATGATAAGCTGTATCGAAATTAAGCTTACTTCCTAACTCTAGCTACTCACGAAGTGAACTGACTACCATGATCTGACACTATCTTTTTGGGAACTTCATACAAACACACAATTCTAGATATATATAGTTCTACAAACTTACTTTCAGAGTAAGTAGTCTTGACAGGTATAAAATGAGCCACTTTGGTCAGTCGGTCGATTACCACCCAAATTGAATCATAACCAGATTGAATTCTAGGGAGTCAAGTTATGAAATTTATACCAATCTCTTCCCACTTCCAATCTAGTATTGGCAAGGGTTTCAAGAGTCTAGCAGGTTTTTGGTGTTCTGCCTTAACTCTCTGGTAGGTGTTATAACCTTCAACAAACTCTGCAATTTTCCTTTTCATACTGACCCACCAGTATCTTTCCCTAAGGTCCTGGTACATCTTGGTATGACCTGGGTGAATTGAGTATGGAGTCTCATGGGCTTCTCGAAGGATCATGTTCTTGATCTACTGATTATTGGGTACATAGATGTGGTTCTCAAACTAAATGGTTCCATATTCATCTTCATTGAATCCTGGAGCTTTGCCTCTTCTCATATTCTTCCTTATTTCCTGAATATCTTCATCAACCTTTTGGGCTTCCTTGATCTGGTCAGGTAAAGTAGGCTAAATTTCTAATGCCGAGAGAATACTCTGGTTCACTAGATTTAGACTTAGACGGAAGACTCCCTCCTGAAGTCTAGTCTGGTCTTTTTTCGATAAAATACTGGTTGCATAAGACTTCATGCTTAATGTATTGGCCACAACATTTGCTTTGCCTAGATGATAGTGAATCCCAATATCATAATCCTTGATCAACTTGTAACACCCCAGGACCCACATTACCCTAAGATGCCACCAAACCACTCTGCAGCTAGCCAATTTACAAAATAACATAAACTGGCAACAATTTCTAAATCATGATAAGCTAAGTGGAAGCATACTGAAGCAAGGTATTGGAACACTATTAATTAAAGAACAACTGCTAAAAACATTAACCAATTAAAACGAACTACTGTCTAGCATTATTACTTTGAAACAAATATCAATAAGGGAAATAAATTCATGATTAAGACTACACAACTATTACAACATTAATCATGATATGATGTGTGACAGTGATGTGCCGCTCTACCCTTCCCATGCATACTCGAGAATCACCTGGAGGGGGGGAAAACAAGAGTGAGATAAAAATCTCAGCAAGAAAACTGTTTAACAAGCTAATTAAACTACAATGTTGTTAAGCATCCTTATTCATTTTCCACAATGACCACAATTATAGTCTTAACTACATTTACTACCATCAATAATAAATTATTAGCAAATAAATCTTGATTGACTACTTCACATCCTCAACCACTACCATAACCAATCAAAGTAAAGCATTAACATGTTTTACCTTACTGTATTTATTATATCTCATATCCACAACTGCTATCAAAAATTACCACAAGAGAAAATAATCTCATGCCACAATCACAACCCTTACCATACCACAAGGGATGAACCCCATTCTACAACCATATCCACATTCCTCATACCACAAGTGACTCTCATGAGCCAATTCCACATTACAACTATGAAGTTGCATTTACTTGTAAAATAACTTCACCACAATACATTGCATAAGTATGCAAATAATCTTTCCACAATGCAATGCATATGAATGCGTATGCTCCACTGCACCCTTACCCAACAAGGTAAGAGTGTGCATCGTACTACGGCAATGTACGATGTTGTACCGATACGGTCGCGGCTATAAGCGGCGACATCCACAATGCAAATGTCATGACATGATATGAATGTTATGATAATCATAAACCACAAGAATTTAATCACGAAGATCAACAACATAATGATCATGAATATTTCCTCATAATCCACATGTGTCTTATTAAGCACAATGCCACTGTTTTATAAGATCATTACCACATAGACCACAATATATTCATCAAGAATGCTACCACCACAACCACAAATATGCACTAAGAACATTACCACCTATACCACCATATGTTTATAATGAATACTACCCCACAATTATATTCATTTCATCAAGAACAATTCTACTACCCACAATTAAACCATCAAGATCATAAACAATTGAATTCTTAAAAATACTACCACATGGACCATATTGAGGAAACATGTAACAATGACATAACACCTCCAATTAAGAGAATTAATTAATATGAAGGTACAATGATTAACAAGTTAAACATGTAGCACAACCACTACGTTTACTTGCCTCTACCGTTGAAGCGTAGCAATCACATGCATTCAGGAGAAACACCACCTGTTCAAATGTAACATCCCAAAAATTTTATTCCTTTATTAAAGTGTTTTCTGGATTTTATTGAAGTTTCCTGGATTTTATTCCAAGCCCTGAATTGACAAAATTAAAACTTTTATTTTATAAAGGCCAAAGTGAATTGATTTCATTTCATGAAAGTCAAAATAAATGTATTTCATTTTCCTAAAGTCAAATCTGTAATTACTTTAATTTTTAGGAAATTATAAAGATTTAAAACCCTCCCTTTTAAAGACAATTTGTGTTTTTGTAAAAATCAATTATCAAAAGGGGTTGAAAATATTTTTATTAAGTCTAAAATAGTTCCAGGAGGTTCTCTGAATATTTCTGGAATTTTCAAAATTTATTTGATATTTTTCTGAGTATTCTAAAGCCTAATATCATTTCTGGAAATCAAAAAGAAATTAAAATCTTAAAACCTCTCCCCTGGCCGACGCGTGTTAAGCATCGAGCCGTCTGCTTCCCCGCCCGATTCAATCCCCACCGCCCGAACTCACTTATCGCTTCGCCCGCCTTCCCTCTCTCTCTGGACGACACGTGGAGCAATCCGTGCTGTCCGCTGTTGCCGGATTTGATCCCACGCGTTCGCGGCCACTTAACCCTTCATCCGACACCTCCACGGCCTGGATTGAATCCCCGTTGCCGGATGAAATCGTGACCGTCCCCGTTCACTTACCCCTTCGCATAGCACCCTACGGCCCCGATCTTCCCTCCTTGCCACCCGTCGCGAATCCAACCGTTGCCTCTCTCCTTTCCTTTTATTTCTCTCTCGCTGATCGGTGGGCCCCACCTGTCAGACCCGTCTTCCCAATGGCTTTCCTTTCTTCCCATACGATCACCTTTCTTGCGCCATTAAAACCAAATCGAAGCTTTTAAAGCTTGATTTCCTTCGATACTCCCGCTAACGGCAAATTAAACCTCTGACTACACCGCATCCGTTTCGGGCATAATTACCTCCAATTGCGCTGTTTACACCGTCGCATTAAGTCCTCCGCCCGTTTCAACCCCGGCATGAAGCGCGCGGCCGTTACCTTCCCTTCCCGCCTATAAAAGGGGCACCCCGAGGACCCTCTACCCACACCGCCTCTCCCTCGCCTCTCAATTCAAGCTCCGGAGCCCGCAGCGCCTCCCTGTGCTCGTCCCGGTGGGTAATCACCAAATGTTCTATTACGAGTACATCCAGTTCCGGCTGGTCATCTAGTATGGGACCTAAGAGAAGCCCTTTTTGAATCCTTTTATTAAGCCATTGCTAATCCCGTAAGGCAATCCTTCAACGTTGTAGAAAAGAGTTCAATACAAAAGCACACAAAGGCTTTGGACTATGAAAGGCTACCTTTATCATGCATGAATAAGGCCGGGAGATTATGTCTTTCCCTCTCCGCGGCTCCAGCAACTCCGGCGAGCAATTGCCACCGCCCCAGGCCTCCCCGCTCCTCGCCGACGACGTTGACACTTTGCTAGTGCCCCGGCGACCAGAAGCCCCCTCTGCCCCGAGCATTTCCACCACCGGAGCCCTCCACCGCTGTGAACCCTTCTCCGACCGCCGCCCCTCTCCGCCGTTCATCCGCTCCGGCCGTCCCCGTTAGCCGCGCAAGGTACCGGTGGACTTCCCTCACTCCCCTCTACGTTTTGGTACCTCTGGCCAATGCAGCCACTCACCGGAGCAACGCCGCGACCATCGGTCCTCGAAGCCTGCCGCCGGTCTCGCCACGTCGATGGTCGGTGGCGTGGTGGCGATGTGGCGACGGTGGACGCCACGTCCACGCCAGGCCGCCACACCAGCACCACCTCACCCGCCCGCGCGCCTGCATGCCACCTCCGCCCATACCGGTCCGTGGACTCGGTCCATCATAGACCGGACCCACATGTCAGTGTCTCAACCGATTTTAATAATCTCAGAGCTGACGTCATGCTGACGCAATAAACCCAATTTCCCGTATAAAAATAATCCGGCCAAAAATGTAATTCAGAGCTGATGTCATAATTCAGGTTTTCCTTTAGGAAAATAATTCTTACTGACGTCATAAATGCTTTTCGGTTTAAAAATAATTCCAGAAATTGGGTATTTTCTTTTAAATGTATTAAAACTTTGGAGAGCTATAACTTTCTCATTTTAACTCCAAATTGACCCGTTCAAATTGCTAAATTTTTCTAAAATCATGATCTGTCCATTTCTGGAATCCTTGTTAAATTTTAAATTTATTTGAATTTTGTTTTTGAGTTTCTTTTGAATTGGCTCTTTACGTTAGATTTTGACGATTCCGGAGAGTTTGACTTCGACGATTCTCAACAGGACTTCGAGCAAGGCAAGTTACACCTTTGACCATATTGACCCTATTATTTCAAATTTATTTATATTATTTTACTGTATATGTATGCGTACTTTATTCAAACGTAATTCAAATTTGATTTAAACTTAGTTACACCCATGATCCTTTGATTATAGCCCATTTGAATCCCGAATTCATCTACCTTGTCACCCTAGCTGAAAACTAGTTGGTACTAGAAAATTTTAGAGAAATGCTTAGCATTGCTTACTATAATTTTAGGTGGGATCAATCTTTCACATGAAATGACAAACTTTGAAAATTGAGATCTTGACTTCGGTGAGTTAAGGATGGTTTATGAAGATTGTTTAAAAATTAAAATAGAAACTTATGATTTGGACTTAGGCTAATGGTTAGGTGGTGGGTGCCGGCATGCCTCGTGTTTGGTGACATCTGGTTGATTATCGTGCATGTGGGTATGTGGTTGAGCCTAAATCAACTTAAGGACCGTTTCTGTGAAACATTTCACGAAGTCTCTTCGTACTACCACAAGTCCGGTATGGGACGGAGCTGGCTAAGTAAATTGTGAAGTTCCAAATATAGTTTCACTATAGGCTGAATGTGAGCGTGGCGTAGGCCGTGAGAAGTCTCACATGGCACCAGAGGGGGCTCCAACTCGTGGATTCGAGTTGTGACGAAACCTTAATGGCGGCGTGATTGTTTTGGCTATGGATCATTGGAACAGCCTTGTTATGAACTCTCCGCCGCACACCTAAGGTAGTGTGTTTATCGCGTGGATCAAGTGAGAGGGAATGTCTTGTGGGTAAAGTTGTACACCTCTGCAGAGTAAAACCTATCCTGGATAGCCGTGTTCACGGTCATGAACATGTTGAGTAGAGTCTTCACAGATTAGACTTGATTTTATAAAACTTGATTTTGGGCAAAATAACAGTGGTGTTATAATGGTCCGGGTGGATTCCCGTGGATAGGTTAGTATGGGTCGGAGCCTACACTAACGATATTACTTGTTAAAAATATTGTTTCATATACTGTATTAAAGTCTAGCTTTTCGTACTTACATTATTGTATTCAAATTCAAGTATTGCTTTTCCGCACATTTACCCTATTAAGCCTTCCTTTGAAATCCATTATGCATACATCAATTCTGTTATATCTCCTGGTGTAACTTGCGTAAGTACATAATATGCTTACCTTGGGAGTACTTTATGTGCTCACCTTGCTAAAATCTTTTACCAGACTTCGACGGTGACTACGACGGTGAGGACTACTTCAGCGAGTAGGTTGCGTCTTACAGTCATTTGCCTGTGGGAGGCTGGATGGGCCGATCTGCTAACTTTAATGTTTTCCGTTGCTTTTATTTTTTTTCAGTTGGCCTTATGCCACATTTTGTAAGACTTGGCCATAAGGTCGTACGTTCGTTTAATAATATTCTGTGGTGATTTTTGCATGATATACATTATTGTGACCCTGTGTGCACTAGCTTTTCCTGGGATAGTGCGATTTACACAGAGGGACCTGGAGTTGTTGTTCCGGGTCCAGACAGAAATGGTACCCCTTAGCACGATACAACAGCAAGGAAATCGCGTCTTAAGAAGTAAAGGCGACGCCAATCCCCAAAACCCCACAATAACTTTCTCTGCTTAATGGTTCTATACTCTGCCCGCTGTAGCAATGCTACTTTTTTTGTATCTTTAAGATTACTAAACCTTTTGCAGAGGGTGAGAGTACCTAGGTCCCTAAGTTTAGGGTTTTGGTAATTAATGACGAATTATGAACATGGGACTAATGTGTGTGCCAAGATTGTATAGATAAAGTCTCATGTGTGCAAGGTAAATAACAAGCTGCTTGAAAGTAAATGTGGAAGACCGAATTATAGGTTACATGCCGTACTATTAAGAGGGATTGTTGAAAGTAGCTTGATAGCATATTTTGGTGCACATTGGATCAATCTAGGAACATGCATGAATTTGAAATCAAGCATGAAAACTCTCTGGGCTCTCTCAGAATAATCTGTAGTACCGCACACTCAAACGGTATTACCGCCATGCGGTAATACCGGCATATACACAGCGGTATTACCGCTGGGCGGTAATACCAGATTATGTGCGGTATGGAAATTTCAGAGAGCACCCTCCTGAGGACTTCAACTCACTGAAATTGGTAATACCAAAAATTGAACGGCGGAACTACCGCAGTGCGGTAGTACCGCATGGTACTGCGGTATTACCATTTTCCGGAATGTTTTTTCCAGAGAGCCTCCAAGTCAAGACTTAGCCGGCCAGAAATCGGTATTACGGAGACAAAGACGCAGTAACTACGCGATGTGGAAATACGCGATCGACTGCGGTATTACCGCTGAGCGGTAATACCGCACTTACAATAGCGGTAATACTGCACAAAATTCCAACGGCTAGTTCTATTCGCCTGACACAGCTGTTACTGTTTGCTACAGTAAAATGTGGTAATACCGCACTTTGTACAGCGGTAATTCTGATTTCCCTGATTTTTCAGCATTAATTGTCAACAATGGCTAGTTTTGATTGGTAAGGTTATAAATACCCCCCACCTGCACTTGGGCAGGTTGCTGAAGTTCCATTGACTACATTTAAGCCCTAGAGCATTCACTCCACACTCTTTTCTCTCTTGAGCATTGTTTTTGAGTTTGTGGAGAAGTTTCAAGTGCATTCATTCTAGTTGATCCAATTGCACTTGTGTGCCCTCAAGTGAAATCAATGATCCATTCTCTTGGTGCTTGCCGGCACCTAGACGGCGGGAAGGTTTCTTGCTGGTGACTTCTTCAAAGAAGATTGTGAAGAAGCCCGTGTCGATTTGTGAGTGGTTGGAGCTCACCATCTCCAGAGCGGAGGAAGAGCTACCAATAGTGATCGAGGTGTTTCGGCTTAATTCGTGGAGCCAGTCCGATTAGTTCGGTCTAACCTCAACGTGGATTAGTGGAAATCAGCAAGTTTTCGATACCACGGTAAAAACATCAAGTGTCACATTGTGTTGTTTCTTGTTTATTTTAGTAATTGCTCTTGCTCTCTATTACTTATTGTCAATTGCATAGAATTGCTAATATTGTGCAGGTTTGTAGTTCTCTCAATTTATTGCTTAGTGATCATCTAGTCATTAATTGTTAAATTTAGCTAAGAATTTTGTAACCTCCTATTCACCCCCTCTAGTCGGTTATCCTTGATCCTACAAGTGGTATCAGAGCTTGGTCTCTCATTCATTAGACTTAACCGTCTAGAGAGAAAAGGATGGCTAACGAGGGGATTGCAATAGGCAAGGCACCACAATTTGATGGCACAAATTATTCGTATTAGAAAATTAGAATGTCAATTTATCTTAAAGCCATGAGCCTGAGCATATGGAAAATAGTAATTGAGGGTTTTGTTATGCCACTTGATCCACTACACCCCACGGATCAAGATACGCGTAATTCTCATTTAGATGCCCAAGCAATGAATGCATTATTTAGAGCATTGAACATGGATGAGTTCAATAGGGTGAGCAACCTAGAAACTACTCATACTATTTGGACAACCCTCTCGGAAATCCATGAGGGAACATCCACGATCAAGGAAGTCAAATTGCATCGACTTCGGATCAAGTATGGAACATTTACAATGTTGCCTCACGAGGGTATCAATGAGATGTACTCTCACTTGAACAATATTGTAAATGAGCGCAAGGGCCTCAGCACGTCACTAACCGATCTTGATATTGTGAGAAAAATGCTTAGGGCGTTGCCGGAAAAATATGAGATGTTGATGACCCTCTTCCTCAACTCGCCCGATTTGCTAAGGATGACTCCAACGCAACTCTTGGGTAATTTAATTACCAATGAGTTGTACAAAAAGGACAAGGAGGAGCTTTTGGAGCAATCCTCCTCCAAGAGCAAGAAGGTCACCGCTTTCAAGGCCAAAGCGGTACCAAGCGAAGAATTCGAGGATGAGGAAGATGACTCCGAGGAGGAAATGGCTCTCCTTGTGAGGAGAATGAAGAGGTTCATGAGAAGGTATCCACACCGAAGTGGAGGACAAGGATCAAGCAAAAAGGAGCGATCTTTCGACAACAAAAAGCGATATAGAAACATTCGTTGCTATGAGTGCAATGAAAAAAGGCACATCGCTTTCCAATACCCCACTAAGAAAGAGGACAAGGAAAAGTCATCAAAGAAGAAGAACTATCATGGCAAGAAGAAGCTATTCAAGAAGCTTTACAAGGATGGCAAAAATGAAACCCACACTGGAGAGTGGGATTCCAAGGTGGAATACTCCGACTCCAACTCAAGCGAGGATAAGTCCCTCAAAAAGAAGGGATTCATCGGCATAGCCATCAAAGAAGCACCATCACTATTCTCCACTCCTACATGCCTCATGGCCAAGAGAGAAAAGGTAAAACTTTGTGATGATGATGATGAGCCTTCATATGATGAATTGATGGATATGCTAATTGACTTGAATGAATTTTTTGGAAAAGAGAAGGCAAAATTCAAAGAGCTCAAGAAAGAGCATGTCTCTCTTAAGGAGTTACATGAGGAGCTAATTGAAACTCAAGCCTTGATTCTCCAAGAAACATCAAGCAAATCTATTTCTAGAATTGGAATTACTTGTGATATTTTGGATGACATGCCTAGAATAGAAAATGTTAGAATTAGTACTTCTACTTCATGTGATGATTTAAATGCTATGTCTTGTAGTTCAAGTATTAATAATTTTGTTAATTTATGTGATGAAGAACTTGTTGTTGAAAATTGCAAATTAAAAGATCAAGTAAATCAATTAAACAAAAGTTTAGAAAGATGCTTCAAGGGTAAGGCCACCCTTGACAAATTATTGAGTGAGCAAAGATGCTCATTCAATAAGGAGGGACTTGGGTATGTGCCCAAAAAAGGTAAGAAACCCTCAAAACCGGTCACAAGGTTTGTGAGGCCAATTGGTAAGCAAAACCAAGAAATAAAAACTGAATCTACTCATTTATTTGATTCTTGCTATTTGCTTAAGAAATCTAGTAGTGGCAAGATCATTGCAAAATTCATTGGCACTTCAATTTTAGGCTCTAAAAAGAATGCTATTTGGGTGCCTAAAGCCTTAGTTACTAACCTCCAAGGACCCAAAAAAATTTGGGTACCTAAAAGAAATTGATTTTTATTTTGTAGGTGAATTACAAGACCGGTGGTCGACATTGGGTGGTTGAGAAAAGGTAAAACTTTGTGATGATGATGATGAGCCTTCATATGATGAATTGATGGATATGCTATTTGACTTGAATGAATTTTTTGGAAAAGAGAAGACAAAATTTAAAGAGCTCAAGAAAGAGCATGTCTCTCTTAAGGAGTTACATGAGGAGTTAATTGAAACCCATGCCTTGATTCTCCAAAAAACATCAAGCAAATCTATTTCTAGCATTGGAATTACTTGTGATATTTTGGATGACATGCCTAGATTACAAAATGTTAGAATTAGTACTTCTACTTCATGTGATGATTTAAATGCTATGTCTTGTAGTTCAAGTATTAATAATTTTGTTAATTTATGTGATGAAGAACTTGTTGTTGAAAATTGCAAATTAAAAGATCAAGTAAATCAATTAAACAAAAGTTTAGAAAGATGCTTCAAGGGTAAGGCCACCCTTGACAAATTATTGAGTGAGCAAAGATGCTCATTCAATAAGGAGGGACTTGGGCATGTGCCCAAGAAAGGTAAGAAACCATCAAAACCGGTCACAAGGTTTGTGAAGCCAACTGGTAAGCAAAACCTAAAGGAATACGCGTAGGCTACGGAAGCAGAAAATAAAACTTTTCTACCGCGCACCCAAAAACATCATCTTTGAGGAAGGATCATGGATCGTTACCACTTAGGCGCCGCAATGTGCAATGAAGAAGAATTGAAACCGATCCAATCACGCTGCGTCGAGGTAGTAGTGGAAGTAGCCGATCGTCCCGAACAGATCGTCTCCTCCACGCACGCCGATCAGCCTTTGCAACGAGCAGCGCCTCCACCGGTATCCACACGTCCGGGCTGGAATGCCGATCGCGAGTGTACTAGCACTGCGTGAGCGACTAGGGTTTGGCTCGGAGGTGGCGGCTAGGGTTTTGCTAGATGTTAACGAGGACGAATCCCCTCACCCCTCGCCTCCATATATATAGACCTCCTCACGTGGGCCTTGCGGACCAAGGCCCATTAGGAGTCTATTCGGATATTTATCGAATTGAGCCCATATCCGAATCATATTTGAATCGGTGTTCCAACACATTAAGCGTGCGACCACAGAGGTTCACGTATACTTGGTCGTGACCAAAACGCCTTTCGGTCACCCAGTAATAGCGGCCTCTAGTAAGACATATTAACCCCAAAGTATATGTAAAGATCATATCGGCTGAACTTGTAATGTTCTCTCATGTACGAATCCCTTTGCCTCACGATATAGATTGAGCTCAAGGCGAGACCTGTGTCATCCTCTTAATAGCTCAATCACTCCCTCGATTCCGTGATGGATTATAAACTTGTGATTGACTCCTCAATCACCTTGGCATGGCCATGCACTTTCATAATCCATTACATCGAGGGGCCTAGAGATATCTCTCCCATAAGGAGGGGCAAATTCTATCTAGATCATTCACACCCCACTACATGTTTCATGGCAAATCCGAAGACTACTTTTATGACTACTCAGTTACGGAGTAGTGTTTAGTAGTCCCAAAATAAGCTACTACTCATGTTGGGAACCATGATGATCTCAAGTCTAAGGATTCTATATAAATACTACTCGAGACCAACTGATGACACATGGAATCTCTGCAGTGTCTCATGGCAGGTCTATCCAACATATGTTCACTAACACATGTCCATATTATTGATTTGGTATCACCATACCATGATCCATGAGACATGATCATCAATCAATACATATGCTGATCTTTGTCTTTGAGTCATATTTGTTCCTCATATGATATACGATCAGGGATCATTTAGAAATAGCAACATTTTAGTATTTAAGAGTCTCATGAATAAGTCACATACTCATTGATCAATAATGATGATGTCTATTCCAAGGAACAAAGTAATGTATCATAAACATAGTATGTGATATATACAACATCTCCATGTTGCCTCTAGGGCATATCACTAACAAAACCAACAAATAAAAATTGAATCTACTCATTTATTTGATTCTTGCTATTTGCTTAAGAAATCTAGTAGTGGCAAGATCATTGCAAAATTCATTGGCACTTCAATTTTAGGCTGTAAAAAGAATGCTATTTGGGTGCCCAAAGCCTTGGTTACTAACCTCCAAGGACCCAAAAAAATTTGGGTACCTAAAAGAAATTGATTTTATTTTGTAGGTGAATTACAAGACCGGTGGTCGACATTGGGTGCTTCATAGCGGGTGCACTCAACACATGACCGGAGACCGAAAGATGTTCACCACATTTGAAAATGGGAGCAATGAAAAGATCACTTTTGGCGATAATAGCAAAGGGGAGGTATTAGGATTGGGTAAAATTGCTATCTCAAATGACCTTTCCATTTCTAATGTTTCTTTGGTAGAAACATTAAATTTAAATTTGCTATCCATTGCTCAATTATGTGATCTAGCCTTGATTTGCTCATTTTCAAAAGATGGTGTATCAATTTCAAAAGAAAAGGATAATGAAATTGTTTTCAAAGGCTTTCGTTTTGGAAATCTTTATTTAGTAGATTTTAACTCAAATGATTCCGGATTGAAGACTTGTTTATTAGCTAAAATCTCTTTGGGTTGATTATGGCATAGGTGGTTGGGGCATGTGGGCATGGTTCAACTCAAAAAGCTTTTCAAAAATGATTTAGTCATTGGCTTGAAAGATGTGAAGTATGCGAAAAACAAGCTTTGGAGTGCTTGTCAAGCCGGAAAGCAAGTGGCTAATTCTCATCCATCTAAAAGTATTATGTCAACATCTAGATCATTAGAGCTCTTACATATGGATTTGTTTGGGCCAACAACCTACAAGAGCTTAGGGGGCAACAACTATTGTTTGGTCATTGTGGATGATTATTCCCGATATACATGGGTCTTCTTCCTAAATGACAAGAGTGATGTCCCCGAGATTTTCAAAAGCTTTGCAAAACGGGCTCAAAATGAATTTGATTTTAAAATAAAGAAAGTTAGAAGTGACAATGGTTCTGAGTTCAAGAATGCAAAAATTAAAGATTTTTGTGATAAACTTGGAATAATGCACGAATTTTCTTCAACTTACACTTCGGAGCAAAATAGAGTTGTAGAGAGGAAAAATCATATATTAATTGAAATGGCTAGGACAATGCTTGATGAATATAATACTTCCGACATTTTTTGGGCGGAAGCAATCAATACCGCATGTCATGCCATAAATTGAAAAAGACTTCTTATGAACTCCTCATGGGAAGGAGACCAAATATTTCTTATTTTAGAGTATTTGGATGCAAATTCTTTATCTTAAGAAAAGGTGTTCGACTCTCAAAATTTCAAAGTCGATGTGATGAAGGATTTCTCTTAGGTTATTCTTCAAATAGCAAAGCATATAGAGTTTTCAATAAAAATACCGGTATAATTGTAGAGTCTTGCGATGTTCAATTTGATGAGACTAATGGCTCTCAAGAAAAGCAAGAAAATTTGGATGATGTAGGTGATGAGGGACTAATAAAGGCGATGGAAAATATGTAAATTGGGAGCATCAAGCCAAAAGAGGACTCAAGCGATCCACCTTCATCGACTCAAGTTCAACCTCCCACTTCATCCACGTCAAGCACCATTCAAGCTCAAGATAAAAATAAGCAAGAGCAACCTCAACCATTAAGAGTTCACAATGTGTTGTCAAAGGATCATCCAATAGACCAAATATTTGGTGACATGAGTAAGGGTGTTCAAACTCGTTCTAGATTAGTTTCCTTTTGTGAACATTACTCGTTTGTCTCTTCTCTTGAGCCCAAGGTTGTAGATGATGCACTAGATGACCCCGATTGGGTAAATGCCATGCATGAGGAGTTAAACAACTTTACAAGAAATGATATGTGGAACTTGGTGGAAAGACCCAAGGAGCACAACGTGATCGGGATAAAATGGGTCTTCTGAAATAAACAAGATGAAAATAGAATTATGGTAAGAAACAAAGCAAGGTTAGTTGCTCAAGGTTATACTCAAGTTGAGGGACTAGATTATGATGAAACTTTTGCTCCTGTAGCTAGACTTGAGTCAATTAGAATCTTGCTTACTTTTGCAACATGCTTCGATGTTAAACTTTATCAAATGGATGTTAAAAGTGTATTTCTAAATGGAAAGATAACCGAACTTTTATTTGTTGAGCAACCTCCCGGATTTGAGGATCCTAAGAATCGAAATCATGTTTATAAACTCGCAAAGGCGCTATATGGACTTAAACAAGCCTCTAGGGTATGGTATAAGCGTCTTCGAGATTTTCTAATCTCCAAATGATTCAAAATCGGGAAAGTTGATACAACACTATTTACAAAAATTATTGATGATGAATTCTTTGTATATCAAATTTATGTTGATGATATTATTTTTGGTTCTACTAACCAAGACTTTTGCAAAGAATTCAGTGATATGATGTCTAGTGAATTTGAGATGTCAATGATAGGTGAACTAAGCTATTTCTTCGGACTTCAAATCAAACAACTCAAAAATAGAACCTTCATTAGCCAAACCAAGTATACAAGAGATTTACTCAAGAAGTTTGGTATGGAGGATGCAAAGCCTATCAAAACTCCAATGTCAACCAACGGGCACTTGGATCTAAATGAAGGAGGTAAGCCTGTAGATTTAAAACTTTATAGATCAATGATTGGTAGTTTGCTTTATCTTACCGCATCTAGGCCCGATATTATGTTTAGTGTGTGCATGTGTGCAAGGTTTCAAGCATCTCCAAAAGAGTGACATTTAGTGGCCATAAAGAGAATTCTAAGATATTTAAAATATTCCTCTAGTATTGGCTTGTGGTTTCCAAAAGGTGCTAACTTTGATTTGATTGGATATTCGGATTCCGATTATGCGGGTTGTAAAGTGGATAGAAAGAGCACCTCGGGAAGTTGTCAATTGCTAGGAAGATCTCTAGTGTCTTGGTCCTCAAAGAAACAAAACTCCGTAGCACTTTTGATGGGAACGGGGTCCCGATCTTCCAACAGGTTCTGGATATGTTCGATCTGGTGGAGGCGCGACACAAATCGATTCGGCTTCCGAACAACACGTTCTGAACCCCGCAATCGCAGCACCACGTCTCCTCAGGTTATCAACCGTGCGCTGCCCGGTTGACCTCACCAAGAAGGCTAATCCTCGCCTGCGAATCGAAGAACACAAGCAAGAACAAGGAAGAACACAACGGAATTGCAGATGTATTGGTTTAGCACTCGAAAGTTGGGGTCTCACAAACCGATGAACGGCGAAACTGTTCAAGACAGAATTAATCTAAGCAAAACCCAACCCTAATGGTGGGGGTGGCGGTTGTATATAAAGGAGTGAGGGGCGTGCAAAACCCCTGGACGCGCCCTAATGGGCTCCAACACGATACAAAGCTGAATGGCCCAAAAGACGGTGGCGCAGCACCTTGACAGATTTTGAACGCCCACTTGTTTTGATGGTTCCCTTTGACTCAGAAGGAATTTTGATATGGGACCAGAGCCATTGGAAAGGTATCCTTCTCAGCTTTCCATACATATGTGGAACGTCCAAAACGGAGTCCGTATGCGTCCTGGGCGTCTGTTTTACTGCAGGCTGGTCCTGAAGGCCGAGGCAGATTCGAACTCGAGTTGGACTGGGCCTCCAGCTTGACCTGAATGTCCTTGCTGGTCTTCTCCGCCTCCACACCTCTCTCCATGTACTTCATGACCCTCTCCAATGTTCCTAAGCAAGATAACATCATTAGGTTGCAATCTATTCTCAAAACTATAAAAAGGATCGCTTAAGAACGAGCTCACCTCTAGATTTAATTGTCGCATGCGAGCTCGGGTCATTGGACCTTGCATAACAGTTGGAGGATCAGCGGTTGCATCCGAAGGAGTGATGTCCTCATCAACTTTCAACCGCTGAGGCCGAATATGTTTCTGTAGGAAGTTGTTGTGCACAATTGCTTTGGATGAGGCAGATATTGATGGATTACGGAATAAAATTTGATAAAACGCCTCTTTTGTGTGATAGTGCGGTGAAAATAGCTAATAACCCTGTCCAACATTCGAGAACCAAGCATATAGACATTAGACATCATTTTTTGAGAGATCATGTTGGAAAGGGAGATATTGATATTAGCCCATAAGAACCGAGGATCAACTAGCGGATATTCTCACCAAGCCATTAGATGAAAGCCAGTTTTGTAAGTTGAGAAGTGAGTTAAACATTTTAGATTTCTCAAATATTGCTTGAACCCTTGCTGCATGTGTTTGAATGCTACTTATGATCATTTGAATATTTTTGTGATGATCTATCAAAAGTTTTTGTCAAAAACTTATACATCCATAAAAACTATGTTGTTAGTCTTCAAATATGTTCTCAAATGCTAAATGATCCTGAATGATTCTTTCTTGAGTGCAAAACTAGGGATCATTTGCATAAAATCAAATCAAATCTCAAACTCAGCAAAGTCCTAGAAATATCAGAATTACCGCTGTTGAATGGGCGGTATTACCGCAGGGCGGTAATACCGCAGGGCGGTAATACCGCAACTAGCGCGGTACTACCGATTAACGGTAATACCGCGACGGTATGCGGTCATACCACAGAACGGTAAGACCGCGGGCAAGGGCGGAATTACCGATATTTCATATGGGGCGGTTACTCCGGACTTCTCTCCTATTTCATTGCAAAACCCCTCTCTCTCTCTCTCTCTCTCTCTTTTCATTACTTCAAAACTCCCAAGAAAAACTCTCTCTCTCTCTCTCCCAAGAACTCTCTCCAATTCCCACCCCGATCTCCAAATCCGATGGGATTTTCAACGTTCTTCGACCCAAATCTGTTTCACAAGAGTTCAACTCCTCCATTGCTTGAGGTATTTCGAATCAAACTTCAAGTTTTCATCACTTTTGAACTCTTTTACCAAATTAGGTTAAATTTGAAATGTAGACAAGTTTGTTGATAGATTCTTGGGCAAAACACATGTTTGAGTGATGTTAGATGATTTAACATCTTTCTATTGGAACACATCTAACAAAAACATCACTCAAAATCCGAGAAATATTTGCCCTAGAACTGTTCAGGAAAAACGGTAATACCGCTCGAGGAGCGGTACTACCGCTGGGCGGTATTTCCGCATTTGACCCCGGAACTACGGCTGAGCGGTAATACCGCGGGACTCAGCCGTACTACCGTAGACCGGTACTACCACATATTGCACTGCGGTACTACCGATTTTCCTAGAACTTCAACAAATTATTTTTCTTCCATTTCAATCTAAAGTTTCATACTTTCTATCATTCCTTTGACTTCCAATTGTCCTCATTTGTCAAGATGGCTCCCAAAACAAGGAATGCTCTGAAGAAAGTCCGAGATGTGGCAAGGAAGATCTATGGCAGTAGCGGAAATCCAGGCCAAGGTTCATCTCATCAAGCACCTACTCCAGCCCTACCTCCAGCTGAATCTGAACAGAGGATTCCCCTGAGAGGACTCCGGAGGTCAGTGATGACGGAACCCCCAATGGTTCCGACACCGAGTCAGAACGGTACATGAACACCTTTTCTGACAGTCGGATCCCAGAGGCAGCAGTAGAGTCAGAAGAAGAAGAGGCAGATAAAGGACTAGCTGATATTGAATGAACGAACATTGCTGATATGTCTGCTGACGATTATACCATTCTCAGACATCGTCGGCAGCAACTCCTTCGAAAGAACACCAGCAATCCTTTGTTTCATACACAACTTCAGGAGCAAATTTATGAGGTGGATCGGCACAACAAATTTGCCGATCACAAGTATGTAAGCTGGGAGCATGTTGATCAAATCCGCATGTTTGATGGGATGTGGTGCATGTTTCAGAATGCATGACTTCTCCATCTGACCTCTTTTCAGTCGGATTACAATGAGGTACTTAAGTGCAAACAAGGGAGATTTTGAGGCAGCTTTGAACACTGTCTCAAGCGGGTATCCAAAAGTATTTGATAGTCCTGCGATCCCGCTTCATCAATGCTCAGATTTTTATGATCAAAGAGTGAAATATGTTCCTGGAAAGCTTTATGGTCTTCTCCCCATTCCGAGCTTGATTAACAGAATTGTCAATCACACATTTATGCCCAAGAGTGGAAATTTCGACGCCATTCGAGGGCATGTCTAGAATGTAATTCAGTATATCATGACAGGAACCAAGTTTGATGTGATTGACCTCCTGATTCGAGAGATGGAGGATTCTAAGAATGACAGGAGCCGAAGGATCAACTTTACACCTTATATTATGGCTCTCATCATTCACAAGACCGGACCATTTAGAGGAGGAAAGGGAGGTGTTCATAAGCCCTATAAGCCTCGAGAGAAAGTCCCAGTGCCTCCGCGCCCTAGTGCGCATCATGGAGCGTCATCCTCATCTCAACCTCATGGGGGGCAGGGGCCTCAAGCAGATGATATTTCGATGGCTCAACTTTATGCTGCAGTTATGGGATTAAGTGGCAGTATGACCACTATGTCCGATAACCTCAGCTCCATTAGTGGAAGTGTCTCCTCTATCAATGATCACTATTCTACTCTGTCTGGTGATGTGTCCAATCTCACTACGACTATTTCATCCCTTGGCGACCGGATGATAGCTCTTGAGACTACTGTTGCCCCACAGCACTATGCGCACCGCCCCCGTCGTCGTCTGGATCCTCCTTCTCAAGCCCAAGACCAACCTCCTCAGGAGTGAGCTTTTTGGTCCTTGATGCCAAAGGGGAAGAAGAAGAAAAAGTGAAGAAGAAGGAGGAAAAGGAGGAAGTGCAAAAAAGAAGGAATTTTTGAGCTCTCTCTATATTTATGTAATAGACTATGTGGTGTAATAACGCTATGGATGTTTACTTTTTAAGCCAAATGAACAATATGCTCATGTGTTTTATGTTTTTGCCTTCATGAAATTTCAAGTGTTGTTATTTGCATATCTTTATCTCTTGAAATCCATAAATGCTCCAAATACAATTACTGCTCACTTGTGCAAATTTAATTTTCTCATTTATGCACGCATTTAGGGGGAGTATGTTAAATTGACTTTTGAAAGAAATTGAATCACCTTTATATCGTGAAACAAATGAAAGATTCAATTCTTTTCTCAAAAGTCACAAATTAGAATATGCAACTTATTCTTATGCAAGTAGTATATTCACACCCTCCTTCACTTACTTTTTAAAAAGGGTGTTGTCATCAATTACCAAAAAGGGGGAGACTGAAAGTATCTAGGCCCCTAAGTTTAGGGTTTTGGTAATTAATGACGAATTATGAACATGGGACTAATGTGTGTGCCAAGATTGTATAGATAAAGTCTCATGTGTGCAAGGTAAAGAACAAGCTGCAAAGATTATTGACGCCAAAAGATCGAAGATGAGGTACACAAATTTTTGGGTCTATTTTAGATTTCACCGGTCTTGGGAGTAAATGTGGAAGACCGGATTATAGGTTACATGCCGTACTATTAAGAGGGATTGTTGAAAGTAGCTTTATAGCATGTTTTGGTGCACATTAGATCAATCTAGGAACATGCATGAATTTGAAATCAAGCTTGAAAACTCTCTGGGCTCTCCCAGAATAATCGGTAGTACCGCACACTCAAACGGTATTACCGCCATGCGGTAATACCGGCATATACACAGCGGTATTACCGCTGGGCGGTAATACCAGATTATGTGCGGTATGGAAATTCCAGAGAGCACCCTCCTGAGGACTTCAACTCACTGAAATCGGTAATACCAAAAATTGAACGGTGGAACTATCGCAGTGCGGTAGTACCGCATGGTACTGCGGTATTACCGTTTTCCGGAATGTTTTTTCCAGAGAGCCTCC
The DNA here is from genome assembly GCA_036346265.1 of Melocanna baccifera. NCBI lineage: Eukaryota > Viridiplantae > Streptophyta > Magnoliopsida > Poales > Poaceae > Melocanna > Melocanna baccifera. The sequence goes on along the minus strand of JAYEVJ010000245.1, from coordinate 163,502 downwards.
AAGTCAAGACTTAGCCGGCCAGAAATTGGTATTACCAGAGACAGCACTGTAGAACTACCGTAGTGCGGTAATACCGCACTAACCTGCGGTATTACCGCTGAGCGGTAATACCGCACTTACAACGGCGGTAATATCGCACAAAATTCCAACCGCTAGTTCTGTTCGTCTGACACAGCTGTTACTATTTACTACAGTAAAATGTGGTAATACCGCACTTTGTACAGCGGTAATTTCGATTTTCCTAATTTTTCAGCATTAATTGTCAACATCGGCTAGTTTGGATTGGTAAGGTTATAAATACCCACCACCTGCACTTGGGCAGGTTGCTGAAGTTCCATTGACTACATTTAAGCCCTAGAGCATTCACTCCACACTCTTTTCTCTCTTGAGCATTGTTTTTGAGTTTCTGGAGAGGTTTCAAGTGCATTCATTCTAGTTGATCCAATTGCACTTGTGTGCCCTCAAGTGAAATCAATGATCCATTCTCTTGGTGCTTGCCAGCACCTAGACGGCGGGAAGGTCTATTGCCGGTGACTTCTTCAAAGAAGATTGTGGAGAAGCCCGTGCCGATTTGTGAGTGGTTGGAGCTCACCATCTCCGGAGCGGAGAAAGAGCTACTAATAGTGATTGAGGTGTTTCGGCTTAATTCGTGGAGCCGGTCCGATTAGTTCGAGCTAACCTCAACGTGGATTAGTGGAAATCGCAAGTTTCCGATACCACGGTAAAAACATCAAGTGTCACATTGTGTTGTTTCTTGTTTATTTTAGTAATTCCTCTTGCTCTCTATTGCTTATTGTCAATTGCATAGAATTGCTAATATTGTGTTGGTTTGTAGTTCTCTCAATTTATTGCTTAGTGATCATCTAGTCGTTAATTGTTAAATTTAGCTAAGAATTTTAAAACCTCCTATTCACCCCTCTCTAGTCGGTTATCCGTGATCCTACAGAGGGGAATATATTTCTGGTTTCCTTACTCATTTTCCTTCACTTCTCATGTATATCACATATTTTAATTTTGTTCCTAGCATGACGTAACTAAATGCTCAAAACAGAGAACATCCTCGGTTCTGTCAGTCAAGACAGTCAGGTTCAAATGCTTCCCAACAACAGAGTAGGGCTCTACAAATTTTGATTTTTATACAGCATCTAGCTTACTAAATTCCCTACAACTTTCTCAATGGTGGCCCAAAATATATAATTCATCTACTATCCCTAATTCCCATCTGAACAGCGGTCTGTCCCTGTCTGCAACCCTGACGGACAGCAAGATTCCAGACTCTGGTACGTCTAAATTAAGTGGCCAAAAAATCTGAAACAAATACAGTAGATGCGTATCGTCGTCCTCTACGTTTTTCCTTTTGAGGAGACCCTCGGGACAAATCATAATAGGGGTCTAAACTGCACGAACAGTAACATCGCACGATTGGATCTACAGACAGTCAACCAGGATTCTCTAATCGGGGGTTTCTAAAATGCTAATCCTGTAATAGCGCAAGTTTTTTTTTAAAAAATAAAAATAAAAAAAATAAAAATATATAAAGTAAAACAATAATTAATTTATTTTAAAATAAAAATAAAAGTTATTTGGTTGCTTGTATTTTTAGAATTTTCTCTAACCTATTTTTCTGATTTAAAAAAAGAGAGAACCTTTCTGTAAAAAACATTATAAAGAAAAATACCCCAATTCTAGTTAAAAATATTTTTACAAGTTCAAAATAGCTTTAGAAACTTCTACGATTTTTCCTAAGATTTTTAGGCTTTATTTGTTATTTATTGTATTATTTAAAGCTAGAAAAAGAAAAATGTTTTTAAAAAATAAAATAAAGTTGAACAAATTACGAAATTATTTTATTTAATCTTTTCAGGTTCCAAGGATCTTTAAAAAAGTTTCTTGAAATTTTTTTGAATTTTCTTTTTTGTTTCTTTTCTTCTCCTGGGAGACACCCTTCGTGCATGCGCAGTGGGCAGCCTCCATGAACGCACGTTTGAAGCTTTCTTTAAACTCTTATAACTTTTGATTTCCTCAATGGATTTGCGCGAAATCAATTGCATTCACTTCCCCTCATCAAGTTCCTTCAATTCTCTACCGTTTCCCCTCTCATTGATGACCATTTTTGCGGGATTTAACTCATGCCATTCGAAGACATGGATGGTTGATCTCCCTTCTCGGACCTCCTTAGCCCCTATAAAAGGAAGCCCCGTGAGCCCCTCCTCATCCTCACTCAACCCCGAAAATCTCAAGTCCCCACTCCCACTCGTTTGGCCGCAATCGGAGTTTTACTTTTGTAGTTTAAGCGGCGTTCTTCGGCCTTTTGCACCTCGTTCGGTGAAGCCCCACCACGTTTGACCACACCGTTGGCTTCGCCTCATCGCATTCTACGCGGTGCTCACCTCGCCTTCGCTGGAACTTCGCCGGAGCACCGTCACCATCGTGGGCCAAATCGGGTCCCTGTTCCTCGCTTTGCCACCGGCCAACCGTGCATGCCCAACCAAAACCAAGGTGAGCATCACGATCCCCATGCTCTACTCTTCGATTCGCCGTAACTCTCGCATGTTAATTCCTCTCCGTTTGCCCGGAACGTTGATGTCAGCTCATCGGCTGCTTAACGTCTTGTCCACCGTGTTCCGCGAGTCCGTTGGCCGAGCTGTCTGCGCCGTTGAGTTCGTCTCGACGTGTTCTATGCCGTGCCCTCCTCCGTTTGTCCAAAAACCTTTCCTAAATTTTCGCGCACGACACCTTGCCATGGCCGCAAATGGCACTTCGCGTCCCCGCCTGTCCGCGAATACTTTCAACAATTCGTTCGCGTCAAAACGTGCCAAACCATCCCAGGAGACTATGTTTCAGACGGTTTTGGATTCACCGCACCGAGTGCTAAGATATTAAATTTTTCGTTTTTCGGTACCGACGTCGTTCAAACGACGATTGCGTCGCCTCCGGTGAGTTTTCGACTTAGCTGATAATTTTTCTAGCTTACCTCACCGTGTTCTAGGCCATGCTCACCTTGCTTCTTTATATTCCCTACCCGAAAAATATTCTTCTCTCCACACTCTATGTCATTGTCGCCGTACACGTCGTCACTGTGCTCCATTTGACGCGCCGTCACGTCCTACATGTGCCTCGGGTCATTAGCAACCCATTGGCTTCACCTCCCGTGCCTTTCCTCACCGATGACATGGCCAAAAACAGTGAAAGGGGTGTGCTGTCCATTACTGTTCACGGAGGAATTTCGGAATATTCCTGATTTTCGCTTTTTTAGCATTTTCTGATCTACCAATCTTCCAATCGCTCGTTCTCCTCCGTCCAAACTCCGAATCAAGTGATTCAAGTTTCTAAACGCATCTAAATTCATAATCTATTTTTTAGTATTTATTTCATAATTTTTGGATTTTCTCGACCGCCCCTTGGTTGAGTCTCATCACCGCTGGAACACCGTTGCCACCGCCGCCTGAGTTGTGCCACCGCTTTACCTCGCTCCCAACCACCTTCCAACCACTTGTGGAAATGCATAAGAGCACCAACGCACTTCTCACAGTCCCCTCTCTCTTTTGCGCCCCTCGCCAACCCCCGTCGTGCCCCGTACTGCCAGCGAGCCCACGGGCTTCTGTGCCGCACCGCCGTCCATGGACTCGGCTCCACTGTTCTCCTCACCCAATTGCCCTGGTTTCGCTCGTAAACCTGTCGCACCGAGCGACTTCTACCTTCTTCGTCGGAGGAGCTCCGATGAGGAATTACCGGTGCCTCGGACCTCCTTACGCCTCGTCGATGCCACCGATAATCGTACCCGCCTCCGCTACACCCTCGCCGCCAGCCAACTTCGTGCAGCCCGAACCTTGCGCCAAGGTAAAATTGGACTCATACTCTTCTCCCTCTTTTGTACACCTCCCCGGTCTTCGATGCCGTTGGATCACTCGGATCTCATCACGTGAAGCCGTCTGACGTCTCCCAACCATCCAATTCTTAGACTCTGACGTCCGGAGGCTATTTAGACTCCGCCGTTCAAAGGTTCTTTAGACTCCGACCATTTGGAGTCTTCTTAGAATCCGACTGCTCGGAGTTTTCGACTTTAACCTTCAAACCCAGAGATTTCGACCTTCGAAGACTCCGATTTTGACTTTGACCTTCGGAGACTTCGACTCCAGCCTTCGACCTCGAAGACTTCGACTTCGACCTTCGATCTCGGAGCCTTCAAATTTGACCTCCCTCCTCGAACCGACCATGGTTGTTTGACCGTTTTAACCTCCGCACCCTCCGACCTCTCCAACCACTCGAAGCCATCTGACCTCTCCAAACTGTCCGATTCTTTCAACTACTCTGCATAAATCCAATTCTTTCGACCACTGTACAGTTCTGACCAGGTCTTCAACCGAATCTTCGTCTTCGACTTCGCCTTCACCATACTTGGAGTCTCTGTTCGTCTGACACAGCCGTTACTATTTGCTACAGTAAAATGTGGTAATACCGCACTTTGTACAGCGGTAATTCTGATTTCCCTGATTTTTCAGCATTAATTGTCAACATCGGCTAGTTTGGATTGGTAAGGTTATAAATACCCCCCACCTGCACTTGGGCAGGTTGCTGAAGTTCCATTGACTACATTTAAGCCCTAGAGCATTCACTCCACACTCTTTTCTCTCTTGAGCATTATTTTTGAGTTTCTGGAGAGGTTTCAAGTGCATTCATTCTAGTTGATCCAATTGCACTTGTGTGCCCTCAAGTGAAATCAATGATCCATTCTCTTGGTGCTTGCTGGCACCTAGATGGCGGGAAGGTCTATTGCCGGTGACTTCTTCAAAGAAGATTGTGGAGAAGCCCGTGCCGATTTGTGAGTGGTTGGAGCTCACCATCTCCGGAGCAGAGGAAGAGCTACTAATAGTGATTGAGGTGTTTCGGCTTAATTCGTGGAGCCGGTCCGATTAGTTCGAGCAAACCTCAACGTGGATTAGTGGAAACCACAAGTTTCCGATACCACGGTAAAAATATCAAGTGTCACATTGTGTTGTTTCTTGTTTATTTTAGTAATTCCTCTTGCTCTCTATTGCTTATTGTCAATTGCATAGAATTGCTAATATTGTGTTGGTTTGTAGTTCTCTCAATTTATTGCTTAGTGATCATCTAGTCATTAATTGTTAAATTTAGCTAAGAATTTTAAAACCTCCTATTCACCCCTCTCTAGTCGGTGAAATCCTTTGTGTATGGCCAAATTGGACATTGAACTTCCTGATGCCTTGTCACCATAGAGAAAAACCTAGTTGGTTCAATAGTATTGACTAGAAATTTTTGTAGAATTGCTTAGCCATACTTAGAATGATTTAAGTGGGAATACTTGTTTCACTTGAAAACGATGATTTTGTAAAGTCTATTCTTGACTTCGGTGAGTCAAGAAAGTATATGGATTGTTTTGAAAATAAATATAAAACTTGGTTTGGACCTAGGCTAATGGTTAGTTGGTGGGTGCTGGCATGCATTGTTGTTCGGTGACACAATGTTGATTTGCAGGCACAAGGGGTATGTGGAATGAGCCTAAGTCGAGTTAAGGACCGATCTGTGAGCTACTGCTACAAAGCCACATCGTACTACCACAAGACTAGTATGGGACAGTTCTAGCTGACTAATTTGTGAGGTCCCAACTTTGGTCTCGCTATAGGTTGAATGTGGCGTGACGTAGGCCATGAGAAGTCTCACACGGCACAAGAGGGGGCTCCAACTTGTGGATTCAAGTTGTGGTGAAACCTTAGTGGCGGCGTGACCAGGTTGAAGGCTTAGCATTGTAAAGGCCTTGTTATGATTTTTCTCAGTCGCACGTCTACGGAAGCGTGTAATGGCCGACAATATGAGATAATCATATCTTGTGGGTAAAACTGTACAACCTCTACAGAGTGTATAATCTATGCTGGATAGCCGTGCCCACGGTTATGGGCAAGCTGAGTAAAGTTTTTCATGGATTAGACTTTGATTTTTAAAATAATTTCTGAAAAGGCCTATGGATGGATGGAATCCATGTGATATTAAAAAGCAATTGGACGGATGGAATCCGTATAAGATCTTTTGGAAAAGATGAACAAGGTGGGATACCTGTGAATAGGTTAGTGTTTGGTCGGAACCTGCATTAACGATATTATTTTATTAAATTACTCTTTCTATCTATCGTATCAAATTCAGCTTTTGAATCTATTTACTGTATTTACCTCAATTCTGCTTTTACGCACAAATAAACTAGTATGCCTTCCATTGTCAACCCCTATGCATGCATGAACTCTGTTAAACCTCCTGGTGTAACTTGTGGAGTACTTTATGTACACATATTGCTTCATTCACCATTTTCAAAGAAAGACTTCATCAACTTCGGTGAGAATAACGACGAGTAGGCCAAGTCTTACAGTCATTCGCCTGTAGGCAGGCAGGATGGGCTGTTGCTTTATGGTTCTTTTCCGCTGCTTATATTTAATTTTGGTTTATGAACCATTGATGTAAACTTTGGCAATCAGGCCTATATTTAGTTAATGAATAAATGTCATTATGCATGATATGAATCTTTGTTATCCACTGTGTGCACTAGCTTGATCCTGGACTGGTGCGATTTACACAGAGGATCCAGGAGTCGTTGCTCTGGGGTCCGACAAATCCCCACAAAACTTGGACCAAGAATCCTAAATTCAGCAGAAAACAGAGGGATTGGGGTGAGGGAGAGTTACCTAGGGGATTAGGATCACCCTCTTCTTCCTCTCGTTCTCCTTCCCTTCTTCTCCTTCCCTCTCTTCCTCTCCTTCCTCTTCCCTTCTTCCTTCTTCTCCTTCTTCTCCTTGCAGTAGCACTTGGGCAGAGGGGAGGCGCAGGGAAGGAGGGGGTGGCGGCTTGGGGTGGGAAAGAGGGGGGAGGGTCCAAGGGAGGGGGTTTATAAAGGGGGTGCTAGGGTTTGGGAGGGGTACGGGCCCCCGTTTGGGCTGGCTGGCCCAAAGTGGCTGGCCTCCCTCCGGACAGCTTAAAACCTCTTAATTAATTATTTTAATTCTCTTTTTATTATTTTAGACTATTTCGAAGAATTTATTTTGACCTCCCGTGATTTACCGAAAATCCAGGTGACTCCGCGATTAATTTAGAAACCGACGCCGAAATGACGTTCAGGATATTACACAAGTCTAATCATCTACACTGTCTTAGGTTGAGTTCTGCTTAGGTGAAAATGTACTTCAAACTTTTATGGTCCGTATAAACTTCACAATGGTATCCAATAAGATAGTGATGCCAGATCTTCAAAGTATACACTATGAATGCTAATTCTAAGTCATAAGTGGGATAATTGCACTCATAAGGTCTTAGCTAGCGTGACGAATAGGCTACCACTCTGCCTTTCGGCATTAACACACAGCCTAGACCTTGACGCAAGGCATCATAGAAAACCTCAAAATCCTTATGCACATATGGTAGAACAAGCACTGGTGCTGAGACTAGCATGTTCTTGAGAATCTAAAAACTCTGCTCATAGGCTTTCGTCCATTCAAACTTCTTTTCTTTCTTCATAAGCTGAGTCATTAGCTTGGATAACTTTGAGAATCCTGCTATGAAGCGGCGATAGTAACCCGTAAGTCCAAGAAATTTTTTGACTTTAGTTACTGACTTGGGTTGCTTTCATTCCATTACTACTTCTATTTTTGAAGGATCAACTGTGATACCTTCGGCTGTCACAATATACCTAAGGAAAGCAGCTTCTTTTTTCCAAAATTCACACTTACTAAATTTGGCATAAAGCTAATGCTCTCTAAGTATTTCCAGAGTTATCCGGAGATGATTCTCATGCTCTTCTTCATTCTTGGAGTATATGAGGATGTCATCGGTGAAAATTACCACAAACTTATCCAGGTACTCCACGAATACACTATTCATCATGATCATAAAATAGGCAGGTGCATTTGTCAGTCCAAAGGACATGACAGTGAACTCATACTGTCCATAACGGGAAGAGAATGCAGTCTTGGGGATGTCTTTCGCATGGATCTTAAATTGATGGTATCCTGATCTCACGTTTATCTTGGAGAAGACACTAACTCCTTACAACTAATGAAATAGATCATCGATCCTGGGCAAAGGGTACTTATTTGTTGAGATCCGAATATGCAAATTTGGACTTTCTATACATACTGCACTAGTCTAGGATCACGCTAGTGCACACAGTCTAGGATCAACTGTATACACGATAAAATAAAGGAAAAGCTCAAATATTAATAATTACCAAAACACGACCTTATGGCCAAGCTTACAACTCACTAGCCCGAAAGGCTTAAACTCTTGCAGTAGAAAACAGAAATAAGCGCGGAAGCCATTCGACATGCCCACAGGCAATCGACTAGAAAGCAAAGGCCTAATCCGTGAAGTCGCTGAAGTATCCTCCCTCTGGTACCTCCGCTGGTACAACTCCTCAACTGAGCAATAGTGGATATAAAGCCATGAGTACATTGGTACTCAGCAAGTCATTTGTAACAAATAAATGATATATAATATACAAGACTTACCAATGTATGACTGAAAGGTTAATTTGTAGAACGCAGTAATTTAAAGAAAATACTATAAATAGATTGAAAGCAACGTTAAGGGAAAACAATAATCAATAGAATTAAATAAGCCACTTGTGAACCACCCATTCACAAGCTAAACCAACAGTGAACTAATTATTCACTTTCCAACAATAACCAACCAATTTTTTATGAAAATTCTACCCCTCGTGTGAAATCACCGAGCAATGTCCATGTGATGACGAACCCACCGTAATATAAGCATGGCTAAGCATATTAATCGTACTACGCATGTGGCATCTAGTATGGTTTCACTAAATAATTTCCAACCTATAGTAACAATGGATCATGCTGTTCAAATTATCAAGGAGGGATTAATCAATTAAGGATGATAACTACTAAGTACAAGGGTTTGTAATAAAATAGAGATGCACGATAATTTAAATCAAAATAAATAAATAAATAATAGATTGAAAACTAGGTTCAACTTGATCAAACGGCATGACTTGCCTTGCTCAGCATGAAACTCTGGATCTTCTGGTAGTGCTCCTACCCCTTTGAAGACGCGATCTAACGCGAGAGAAAACGACCGAGGCATAGAAATAAAATCAAATAATATTCAAATGAACTCTAAAAACCTCCAAACTAGAATCAACAGATAGAACTCGATTTTAGATAAATTTAGAAAAAAGAACGTGGTCAATCGGAGCTAGGACAAAGTAGAATGGGCCATTAAAAAATTAATTATCTGGAAAAATACTGAAAAAAATCAAAAAAGTTATTGTGTTGTGGACTCGGTGCACAAGAAAGAGGGTTCACGGTAGACTCAGTGTACAGAATAGTGCATGGCTAGGGCTGATGTGTCAACTAGCTAGGCTGACATGTGTCTAACATGTGGCATTAGGGCTAACATGGCTGCTGACATGGTAGTTGGGACGGCCGGGTGCTGACATGGAGCTGACATGGCATGGACACATGGCACCTCGTGGTTACTAGGGCTGAGCTATTGGCTGAGCGGGCTGCTGACTCGAATAGATCTGGCTCACGACTCTATGGCACATTGCAGCTGTCAGGTGGGACCGGCTTGTCAATCTCTCAGCTCACGGTAGACTAGGCTTACCAAGAAGCTAAACTGTCGGTGGAGAGGGGGTGCGGGGTGACATCAGCACGATCCGATGGTGGAGCGAGCGCCATGCGGCTGAATCCTGGCCATTGGCTTGGATTAACAGCACGGATCCAATCGAACGGCCAAGACAATGATGCGTGGTGTGGTGCGAGGTTCGAGGCAACCCTTTGGCGAACGAACGGTCACAGTGCGCGTGACAGTTGAGGCGGTGGTGCACGGTAATGTCACAATGGCCCGATCTACCAAGAGGTATTGATAAGTCGATTGTGGAGAACTCGACATTGATGATCCAAAGGCTTCGACCAAAATAGATCGATCCCCTCGTAATCACTATACCACTACTCCGATGGTTATCAACCGTGCCAAACGCGGTTGACCTCGCCAAGAAGGCTATCTCCTGCAAGCGAATCGAGAACACAAGAAAGAGAGTAAAAGATGCATTCTGAAATTGTATTGCGAATAAAGATTAAGTTCACAAATTGGGGTTCCTCAACCAGACGTGCCGTGAGACTGCTAAGCAGAATAAACTCTTAAGAAAAACTCGAGGAAACCTAAAGGGGTATGACCTCCTTAAATAGGGGAGCGGAAAGCCGCACTTAACTAATAAAAGTGGGTGCGGTACTATTGAGGGTCGGCCAACACACTTGGAAGCCGAACAAGACTCGATTACAAGGCCCAAGGCCCACTTTAACTCGGATTGGAAAAGTCACGTAAATTGTTTTTTAGTTTCTAATTAGCTCGAATGGAATTTCAAGGTAAGACTAGATTCATCTGAAAGTAGACTCCAAAATCTTTCCAACGAGTACACACGGGCCCCGAGAAACCTTCTTGATCAAAAGTTATGACCGTTTGAAGTAGGCGCTGACAAGTAGTCTGAATCTGAGTCGAAGTCGCGAATATGAGTTGGATTGCGCTTGACGGTTCCACTTCTACACTTAAGCTCGCGTGGTTCTACTCCATGGTTCCTAAGAACAAGAAAATCACAAGTCTTAGGAAGTATCGAATTCTCAGCGGAAATATTATTGACTCCTAAAAATGAGTTTACTTGATAGTTGAGTTGACGAACACGTGCCTAAGTAATTGGACCTTGCCCATCATTCATGGAAGCAGTAAGAGGAGTGTTCATATCAGTAGAAATGATGTCCTCATCATCCTCCCCTTCTTGAATTGGAGTCATCCTCGACTCAAGCTCATATTCTGTGCCGAAGAATGCCTGTAGATCTGCAATGTTAAAGGTGGGGCTAACCCCAAAATCTGTAGGCAAGTCTAGCTTATATGCATTATCATTAATACGTTCAAGCACTTTAAAAGGACTATCTACACGAGGCATAAGTTTAGACTTTCTCAATTCAGGGAATCGCTCTTTACGCAAGTGTAACCACACAAGATCACCCATCTCAAAAGTAATATGCTTGCATCCCTGACTACCAGCAACTTTATATTTAGCATTTATGAGTTCAATGTTCTCTTTAGTTGTCTCATGTATCTTAAGTATCAAATCAGCACGTTGTTGAGCATCAAGATTTACTTTCTCCGAAGTGGGAAGAGGCAACAAGTCAATAGGTGCACAAGGGATAAAACCATAAACAATCTCAAAAGGGCATGCCTTTATGGTAGAATGCAGCGAACGATTATAAGCAAATTCCACATGAGGCAAACATTCTTCCCACATTTTTAAGTTCTTTTTAAGTACAGCCTTAAGCATAGTAGACAATGTTCTATTGACTACCTCAGTTTGTCCATCGGTTTGGGGATGACAAGTAGTGAAAAATAACAGCTTAGTCCCCAATTTAGCCCACAAGTTCCTCCAAAAATGACTAAAAAATTTAGCATCACGATCTGAAACTATCGTATTCGGAATACCATGTAAGCGAACAAGTTCCTTAAAAAATAAATCAGCAACATTTGTAGCATCATCACTTTTATGATATGGTATAAAATGAGTCATCTTAGAAAATCTATCCACGATAACAAAAATACTATCCCTCCCCTTCTTTGTTCTAGGCAGATCTAAAACAAAGTCCATAGAAATATCTTCCCAAGGTGTGCTTGGCATAGGAAGAGGCATATATAAACCATGAGGATTAAGTTGTAACTTAGCTTTTTGGTATGTGGTGCAGCGAGCAATGAAACGTTCGACGTCACGCCTCATCTTTGGCCAATAAAAGTGGTGGGCTAGAATGTCCTCAGTCTTCTTCACGCCGAAGTGACCCATTAATCCTCCTCTATGCGCCTCTTGTAACAATAAAAGACGAACGGAGCTAGCTGGAATGCATAGCTTGTTAGCACGGTACAAGAAACCATCATGCACCATAAATTTATTCCAACCCTTTCTCTCCTTACAATTGAGCAACACGTCTTTAAAATCAGCATCATTCACATATTGCTCCTTTATTGTCTCTAATCCAAATATTTTGAAGTCAAGTTGTGAAAGCATGGTATATCTCCTAGACAATGCATCAATTATTACATTTTCTTTGCCCTTTTTATGTTTAATGACATAAGGGAAGGACTCAATAAACTCAACCCACTTAGCATGTCTACGGTTCAGATTGGTTTGACTTCGAATATACTTTAAAGATTCATAATCAGAATGTATTACGAACTCTTTGGGCCATAAATAATGTTGCCATGTTTCCAAAGTTCGAACTAGAGTATATAATTCTTTATCATAGGTAGAATAGTTCAAACTATGCCCATTCAATTTTTCACTAAAGTAAGCAACATGTTTTTCTTCTTGAATTAACACGCCACCAAGACCTATGCCACTAGCATCACATTCTAATTCAAAAGTCTTGCAAAAATCAGGGAGTTAAAGTAAAAGGGCATGTGTCAACTTATCTTTAAGAACGTCGAAAGAATGTTGTTGCATGGTGTCCCAAGTAAAAGAAACACCCTTCTTTGTAAGCTCATTCAGCGGTGCAGCGATGGTGCTGAAATCCCGAACAAAACATCGGTAGAAGCCAGTGACCCCGAGAAAACTCTGCACTTGTGTGACTGTTTTAGGAGGCGGTCAACTCTAGATAGTGACGATCTTTGTCTGATCAACTTCAATGCCCTGTGGAGTAACAACATAGCCAAGAAACGATACTCGATCGGTGCAAAAGGTGCACTTCTCAAGGTTACCAAACAAACGTGCATCTCGCAAAGCATTAAAAACAGCCTGTAAATGATTCAGGTGTTCTTCATATGACTTGCTATATATCATAATATCATCAAAATAAACCACCACAAATTTTTCAATGAAAGTACGTAAAACTTCGTTCATCAAACGCATGAAAGTGCTAGGTGCATTAGTTAAACCAAAAATTTAGTTTTAAACGCCGTTTTTCATTCATCTCCTAATTTCATTCTAATCTGGTGGTACCCGCTACGCAAGTCAATCTATGTGAAAATAATAGAATCACTCAACTCATCTAGCATATCGTCCAACCTAGGAATAGGATGACGATACCGTATTGTGATATTATTAATGGCCCTACAATCAACACACATACGCCAACTACAATCTTTCTTAGGAACCAAAAGAACAGGAACAGCACAAGGACTCAGATTTTCTCGTACATACCCTTGGTCCAAAAGATCTTAGATTTGTCGTTGAATTTTCTTAGTCTCCTCCGGATTGGTTCTATACGCCGCACGGTTTGGCAAAATCGCTTCTGGAATTAAGTCAATTTTGTGTTCAATCCGTCTAATAGGTGGTAGTCCCGGGGGTAGTTTAGCTGGAAACACATCCTCGTATTCCTGCAAAAGGTTAGTGACAGCAGACGGCAAAGAGCTAAATATATCAAGTGAAAATAAAGCGTCTTTGCATATAAAAGCATAGCATGGCATATCATTGTCGACAATTTTAGCAAGATCAGATTTGGTTGCAAGCATGAAACAACCCTTTAATTTAATTCCCTCAGTCCTAGAATTAGGTGCCAACTTCTCTTTCTTAGGTGAAAAAATATTCTTCACTACTTGCTGATTTTCAGATTCATATTCATGTTCACGTTCTTTCCTCTCATTTGCAGCTATCTCTTTTTCACATTGCACGATTTCAGCAGGTGTCAAAGGTACCAAAATTATTTTCTTTACTTTGTGCATAAGAGAGTACTTATTACTTCTACCATGATGAGTTGCATCGGTATCAAATTCCCATGGACGACCTAATAAAAGTGAGCAAGTTTACATAGGCACTACGTCGAAATCAGCTACATTATGATAGGAACCAATGGAAAAATGCACTCTCGCAGATTGTGTTACCTTCACCTTACCGCTGTTATTGAACCACTGAATGTGGTATAGATGAGGATGTGCACGTGTGGTCAAGCCAAGCTTCTTGACCAAATATAAACTCACCAAGTTATTACAACTTCCGCCATCAATTATGACATGAACACAGTATTCCTTGACGATGAGGAACATCTTAAATAAATTATGGCGTTGTAGCTTCTCCGCTTGCTCCCTTTGAGTGCTCAATACTCGCCGCACAATTATGGTCCTATAATTCTCCGTCGTAGCGGTACCTAAAATTTCCTCCTCTTCACTTTGTTCCTCTGGTACATCATCATTACCTGCAAAGTTAGCTGCAAGAACATATTCATCCTCAACATTACTAGCACTTACATATCCACCGTTTTCTGTCGCAATGTATGCTCGCTGACTTGGGTAATTTTTCATGACGTGCCCCATCCCTTTACAACGGTGACATATAATCCCCATCATACGATCCATAGAAGCAACTGATGAAGAGCTCTGCGCTGGTGTCTGCACACTAGTGGATTTGCTCGCCTCAGGTGCGCGTGACGGTGGTGGCGGTGCTGCTGAACGCGCCCTACTCACGGAGAGGGCAGCAGACCAGAAAGCAGGAGGTGGGGCTGACTTGGTTTGCCCTGGTGTCGACCTCGATACAGAAGTACTTCCATAGTTTCTCCTATTCTATTGTTGTCTTCCCTGTAATTCTTTTTCTGCTAAACAAGCAAGCTGGAACAATCTATTGATATCATTATACTCCTTGTAATCAATCATGTCTTGAATTTCATGCCTTAAGCCCTCGTAAAAATGAGCCATCTTATCCTCTTCATCCTCTACAATATTACAACGCAGCATGCCTATTTGTAGTTCTTGATAATATTTCTCGACAGATTTATTATCTTGGTATAAGCGCTACCTTCAATCTATCACATGTATCAGATGCTAAACCGGAATTAACTACTTGACTCCACCAAAGGATAGCAAAATCTTTAAATTCACTAGTAGCTTGTCTGACTCTATGCACGAACTAGATATGCATTAAATTTTTGTTCAACTGTCATCTCTCAATTTAGATAAATTTTAGCATCATAAACACCTGCAAAAGATGGTATGGTAATTTAACTTTAGCAAATGGGTCATCATTAGCACGAGCATTGTGGTGCTGAAATTCATTACCTCCCATACCATGACGGTTGCGTTGTAGGCGGTGTCGTAGGCGTACATCTTGAGCATCACGATTTTACCTCTCATTATCATCTCCCACCTCAAGGTCTTGAGGTGCATCATGTTCATTCTCGTGTCCGTTGTTTGGTGGCCGATTCACCATTCTTTCAAGGCGTGTGGTGAGTGCTGCAATACTCTCATTGATGGATCGTTGTAATATATCCGTCGTAGTTTGAAGCTTTCTATCGATGTCCTCATTAATGGTAGTGCGTTGTTCACCCAAAAGCGTCATGAGCTCTCCCTTAGCAACACACTCTTGCGCGTCAGGCGACTCACCTACCATGGTTAGTAGAAAACAGAAGACAACACAAAGGAATTATCCCTATTAACTACTAGGTGATGGAAGGTGGAATCACACACTCTCAAGCGTCTTACCACACTCTTACGAGTGTTCTTACCATCGTAAATAGTAGGTGGTACAACCGGTGGCTGGTTCGTGATACCTTGTCGAGCGTGGGTACGATTGCAAGAGGGGACTTGTGCTGATCAAGAGTAGGTGGAGCTTGAAAGGCACAATATGGTAGTAAAAGGATCAGCAATAATTAGTTTAGTAAATGCAAGTTGAAAGATTGTTCAAAATACTCGTCAAAGTTACTGATCCTAGCCTAATCACAGCTAGCCAATCAAGCCCTATGCAAGAAAGTGTATGTACGCACACGTAATGATCAATGTGACTTAATGTAAGCAAAGGAAAACCTCACAACAAGTACTAGGAGAGACGCTAGCACACTACTCAAACTTCTTTCTAAGGGCACAAGACTATTCACGCGAAGGAGAGCACAAAATAGCGGTATCCGCAAAACGCGAACAACCCTCTAGTTTGAGCAGATACAACAGCTAGTATCAAATGATGAAAAGGCAGAGTTTTATGTGGCTTATATATACTCGTTTGACAGGTTTCGACGAGATCTACAAATTTTTCAACTACACAAACCCTAAATTCCGAAGGGAAGGCCGAATAAAACCCCAAAAATAGAAAGTCAAAATCTTACGACGCGATTTCGGGGCTAAAGATGGCCAATTTTGTGGGTCTTGGAGGGCAACCAGCAATTAGATGCGTGCCGTCGTTAGCTTTCCAATGAGTATAAGAACGTCGAATTTCGACTCCGTATGCAAAAGTTATGCCCGTTTTACTGAAGGGTGGTCGGAAACGGACTCGAATTCGATTTGGTCTCAATTCAAATTGCTATAACATTTGATCCCATGACGAACTTGTTGAAAAATTTTTCTGGAGGCTTATGGATGTATCAACAAGGACTCCACCAAATTTCACTCGATTTGGAAAAGGTTTGACAACCTTTCAAATTTAGGACAGAGGGGGCACTCTTTGCCTTTTTTTTCTTCTTTTGCTGTTTTTTTATTTTTTTGTCTCTACCCGAAAGCCTATTTTTTTATCGCTGTAATGGCACAAGGGGTGTTGGGACAGCGGAAGAACAATACGAACAATTTTTTTGGGCTACTTTTCTGAAGTTTTTAGGACGATATGATGAACATAAACTAATCTAAAAGGGACGAATTACCTCACAGACAACTGTTGCTCTGATTCCACCTAATGTGACGATGGCCCGATCTTTCGAGATGTACTGATAAGTCGATTGTGGAGAACTCGACGTTGATGATCCAAAGGCTCTGACCAAAACAGATTAATCCCCTCACAATCACTACACCAATGCTCCGATGGTTATCAACCGTGCCGAACACGGTTAACCTCGCCAAGAAGGCTATCTCCTGCAAGCGAATCGAGAACACAAGCAAGAGAGTAAAAGATGCAATCTGAAATTGTATTGAGAATAAAGATTAAGTTTACAAGTTGGAGTTCCTCAACCGGACGTGTGGTGAGACTGCTAAGCAGAATAAACTCTTAAGAAAAACCCGAGAAAAACTAAAAGGGTGCGACCTTCTTAAATAGAGAAGGGGGAAGCCGGACTTAACTAATAAAAGGGGGTATGGTACTATTGAGGGTCGGTCAACACACTTGGAAGCCGAACAGGACTCGATTACAAGGTCCAAGGCCCACTTTGACGTGGACTGAAAAAATGATGTAACTTGTTTTATAGTTTCTGATCGGCTCAGATGGAATTTTGAGGTGAGACCAGATTCATGTGAAAGTAGACTCCAAAATCTTTCCAATGAATACTCACGGGCATCAAGAAACCTTCTGAATCAAAAGTTATGGCCGTTTGAAACTCTAGTTGTATGTGTTTAATGGGTTTTTCCCATTTATACTAAGTGGATAGTATCCATTAGAGTTAGATGAGACTGATTCATTTGTCTATTTAACGGGTTGGGATGGAGACTTGCAAGTTAACCATCCAACCATCCTAGCTTTACTCACGGAAGACAAGTGTCTAGGGCTAGGGTTTGAAAAGTGTGAGTGTTGTGGTATGCTCTCTTGTACTCCAGGTAGAGTGGCTATAAAACCTTCATTCTCAAGTAGTAATATATCAACTTTGTTTATCTCTCATGGATCCCTCTTGTTTTAGTTGATTTCTCTTGTTTTGGTTGGTTTTAATTTTTCCTCTCCCCTTTCTTGATCATGCTGGATGTCAATGACGAGTAGGTGATGGCGATATGCCTTGGAGATCAATCCCCATCTATCTAGGCATTAGGTTTGGCAAGTTTTTAAAGTTGCTTGGTTTTTGCTTGATTTTGCCTCTCCAAGTGATTTCCTTATCCTGTTTTTTGCCTCTATTTCTTGGGTGTTCTAGTTTACTGCGATATGTGAGAATATATTTAGAGTCATTTGGGCCATCATTCACTCATGAGCAAATCATATTCACCATTTTTAGTTTTTGCTAGGTTTTAGTGCAATCTTCATTCAAACGAGAAAAGGTCAGAACTTTGTCAATGGAATGGTTTTCTTGAACATTGATTAGAATAAGTTCCTAACATCTTAGAAAAGATTCGTACCAAATTTCAAGTAATTTGGAGCCTTGGTTTAACAGTTTTCTCAATTTATGGTTTTGGTTAGATTTTGATACAACATAGCTTCACGAACCAAAAGATCCCAATTCCGTTAAGTTTTTTTCAAGATATTTGGTAGGGACAGATTCTTAAAATTATGATCTAGTATTGGTTCAAGTTTTAGGTCTTTTGAATCTACAGATCAAAAGTTATATGAATTTTTCAATTTGAAATAATATTGTTTTTACTACTTTACCGAGCTATTTTTACTGTATCACAGTGAATTTTCAGAATTTGGGTATCTTGATATTCACAACTTCTCATAGTTTTTTGAGTGAAAAATCAGCAAATACTTAGCTAAAATTTGAAAGCACTGTTCAACTCCGCTGTTGCCATGCTAGCCCTACACTATATTTCTTATATGCCACTGAAAGTTTCTCTTTTGCCTAATCAGTCAATTGAAAAAAAAAATTTCATTTATTTCCAATATTTTCCACCTATAGTTAACAGAAGTCCAATTGTTCCTTAAATTTCATCGCGGTTCCCATGTTGTTTATTTTTTTTCAAAGATGGGTGTCTGTGTGTCACATCTTAACAGCAGTTCTCGATGAAATTTCCTTTTGATTTTCTTTCTTCAGCGTAGCCATGCTGGTGTAATTCTTGACTATTGTCGTGTAAATACAAGCTTAGCCACTTTTTGTCACCAATACAAGATTTTTTTAGACTGTTGTCGTGGAGTAAGGGACCAGACAAATAAACTAAAGGAATACGCGTAGGCTACGGAAGCAGAAAACAAAACTTTTCTACCGCGCACCCAAGAACATCATGCTAAGGAAGGATCATGGATCGTTACCACTTAGACGTGCAGCGCAGCGGAAGAAGAGTTGGAAACCGATCCAATCACGCGCGTCGAGGTAGTAGTGGAAGTAGCCGATCGTCCCGAACAGATTGTCTCCTCCACGCACGCCGATCAACACTACAACGAGCAGCGCCTCCACCGGTATCCACACGTCCGGGGCTGGAACGCCGATTGCGAGTGTACTAGCACTCGTGAGCAGCTAGGGTTTGGCTCGGGAGGTGGCGGCTAGGGTTTTGCTAGATGTTAACAGGGACGAATCCCCTCAGCCCCTCGCCTCCATATATATATAGACCTCCTCACGTGGGCCTTGCGGACCGAGGCCCATTAGGAGTCTATTCGGATCTTTATCCGAATTGAGCCCATATCTGAATCATATTCGAATCAGTGTTCCAACCCGTTAAGCGTGCGACCCTGTAGGTTCATGTATACTTGGTCGTGACCCGGAAACGCCTTTCCGGTCACCCTGTTAATAGCGGCTTCTAGTAAGACATATTAACCCCAAAGTATATGTAAAGATCATATCACTGAACTTTGTAATGTTCTCTCATGTACGAATCTCTTTGCCTCACGATATAGATTGAGCTCAAGGCGAGACCTGTGTCATCCTCTTAATAGCTCAATCACTCTCTCGATTCCGTGATAGATTATAAACTTGTGATTGACTCCTCAATCACCTTGGCATGACCATGCACTTTCATAATCCATTACATCGATGGGCCCAGAGATATCTCTCCCATAAAGAGGGGCAAATTATATCTTGATCATTCACATCCCACTACATGTTTCATGGCAAACCCGAAGACTACTTTTATGACTACCTAGTTACAGAGTAGTGTTTAGTAGTCCCAAAATAAGCTACTACTCATGTTGGGAACCATGATGATCTCAAGTCTAAGGATTCTACATAAACACTACTCGAGACCAACTGATGACACATGGAATCTCTGCAGTGTCTCATGGCAGGTCTATCCAACATATGTTCACTAACACATGTCCATATTATTGATTTGGTATCACCATACCATGATCCATGAGACATGATCATCAATCAATACATATGCTGATCTTTATCTTTGAATCATATTTGTTCCTCATATGATATATGATCAGGGATCATTTAGAAATAGCAACATTTTAGTATTTAAGAGTCTCATGAATAAGTCACATACTCATTGATCAATAATGATGATATCTATTCCAAGGAACAAAGTAATGTATCATAAACATAGTATGTGATATATACAACATCTCCATGTTGCCTCTAGGGCATATCACTAACATAAACTTCATGGATGAAAAATTGAACACAGAAGGGGAAGTGAAAATTCAAGAGCCACGATTGCCTTTCTTTTTCTTTATCCTCTCTCTCTTTTCTGCTGTCCTTTATAAAGGGTGGTACAACTGTATTTACAGAGGTACTGTTTATAAACTCGACCTGCGGGGAGGGGGAGAAACCCCCCGGGCATTTGCTTAAGAAGAAGATCTTCTCACGCAGATCGAGAAAACTCTTGAACCCCGTGCTCCACCCTTACACAGGGGATCACACACCCGCGTGAGACGACCAGGGCCGGGCTGGAAGCCCGCATGCCCGCGACCTGGGTGGGGCCTAACATCCTGTGCTTTGGTGTGGTAGCAAGCGAGGGGATTTTTTTCCCTCAGCCTGGATTCGCTCCCACGGGGAGTCGAACCCAGGACCTGAGAGGTGCTACTAGAGCGCTCTAACCATTACACTAGAGCCCCGTTCGCAGAGGTACTGTTTATAGGAGAGTGACTCCATAACCCATTGGGGTTTAGGCTCGACAACAACATCCCACCAGGAGCAAGCTTGTCCATCTCATCCCAATGGTCCCTCCCTGCTGACGTCTGCAGAGATTAGCGCTAATCAAATTAGCGTATTAGGGGTTAATGATAAGCGGTTAATAGTAAGCACCTCACCAGGTAGCGTATTCTACGAGATTCGCCAGGCGATAAAATCTTATCAGTGAGAACTTCTCTGCCGGCCATTGCGGCCACACAATCGATCATTTGATATAGGGCATGCGAATTATCTTGTTCTCCTAATGGTGGTGGTGTTTAGGTGCTATTTCAAATAGCTTCTGATTTTAGAAGTTCAAAGATTTTTTGGAATATATGAGTTTCTTAATGTGGTTTTTTTTCTTTTTCTCATTTTTTTCTCTTTTGTTGTCTATGAAGATATAATTGTGTTTTTTATTTTTCTTATTTTTATTTATTTTCTTTTAATTGAGTATTTCAAAAAAATTAATAACCATTATAGTGTTGTTTTAGTTAAAAGCTACCGCGCTTTTGATCAAAGCCTTAGTGTAGAAACCTAGAGGTCTTAGTTCAGCTCGAAAAATCTTGTTTTGACATAAATGAATCAATCAAAAGAAAAAAGAAAGTAGAGAATTTATTTATTTACAGCGCTCACTATTCATTATCGAAAAATCTACTCCTTTTTTGCTGACTGAATTGATAGCAGTCTAGTAATCTGTACGATTCAGCTGATGACGTCCAAGCTCTCTCGTAGACTTGGCCGTTTCCTCACTATTTGCACCGCAGACAGTCGGACATCACTGTCACTATTTCCACACCTCAGACAGTTCGACGTCACTCTCCGACAGTTAGACATCACTGTCATTATTTCTACCTCAGACAGTTGGACATCAGTATCTCCATCCCCATCCTAGACGTTCTACTTCTCTCGGCGTTTCCCTCCAAAATATCTCTCCATAGAATAAGTCCACTCTCCACAACATCCATCAAATTCAACCACAAGTACATTGAAAATAACAAAGCACGAATGCCCTTATTACTGTAGTTGTGTGGTCAGTCTGGTTAGTAAAATAAGAACACAAGGGGCCACGACTTCAATCAACTTGTGGACTGTTCTCTTAGAGATACTTCTCTGCTTGGAAGCTTGTATTTATGGAATAAGATGGGTACTATTCAAGTTGGCAACGGGTACATACCCGACGGGTATAGCTATCTCATACCCGCACCTGTCAAATATAAATCTACCCGCTACGATACCCGTATCCGCACCCGGGGTATAAAACGTGCCTGCATTCGCACTTTTGCTGGGGTATTTATACCCGACGGGTAACCCATACCCGTCTCGCTGCTGAGCTAGCAAGGCAGTGCATGCTGCCCATTATTGGGTAGCACAGGCGAGCAGAGCAGAGAAAAACAGCTAAGTCAGGCAGCAATACAAATACAAGTTCAAATACAAGTTCATAGAGACAGACCATACAACTTCAAACTGCAGCCATACAAGTTCAAACTGCTAAGTACATCTCAGCAACTTCAAACTACAGCCATACAAGTTCAGACAGACCAACAGCAATACACCACACTACCAAGTTCATGAGTTCATCACATATTATATTACATGTTTTGACTCAACCATAGCAGTTGTAATACCAGCAAAAGGCCCAGAGTACACAATAGCTAGCAGCATTTAATTACAATCAAAAGGAGATAGATATTGCACTTGCTTTTTTGACTTGGAGTAGCTGCAGGGTGATGATTGATGAAGCTTGGACTTGGAGGGCGGATTGATTCAAAAGGCAAGCTCCTACATGAACAGATTTGCATGAGTAAACGTCCATGAGAAAGAGCACAGATTCAAAGGGCAAGTTATGAACAATATAACCTGCAGCCCCTCTTGTATATCTTGGAGGCAGGACCAAAAGGTAGCAGCAGCTTGCTTGTTCTTTGCCTCAACTACAAACATAGTAAAGAGTTAGTTTTCAGACATAGTAAGGAACTATGAAATAGACAACAAGTCAACATGTATACCTTTGTATTTGTTCCGAAGCCAATCTTGAGAGCACATTAGGGCCTCCAACATCTTAGAAGTGAGCACCTTTCGATGCTCACTAAGAACCCTTCCAGGTGCTAAGCGGTTCACGAAACAACTTTATAACAGAATAGCAAAGATGTCCCTTGCAATCCTTCTCAAAGTAGGAAATCGGGTTCCAGCCACTTTCCACCAATCTAAAACTTGAAAGTTTGGTGTATGCATGTCCAACATCTCTTCATCCAAGTAGCGGTCAAGCTCAGATTTGAAACCCATGCTTGCTAGCCTTCTACTTGCCACACTTGCACTCATGGAAGATAAGAAGTTCTCACTATTGCCAAGTGAATCTGCTGCTGGTTCATTGCTCCCCACATCCTCTTCCACATGGTACCCATGCATCAAGTCAGCTAACAAGTTCTTGACCTCAAGAACCCTATCCTCACATTCTGTACCAGTGGTCCCAAGTAAATCCTCAAAACAAATCAGCAACACTACGGTCTTGAATCGAGGATCAAGAAGAGTTGCAATACCCATTAGCCCTTGAATATCGATCCAATATTTATCAAACTTAGCTACCATATTAACTGACATGGCTTCTACTAAAGGATTGCCACAACTTGACCATTGCCTAATTTTCTTTCTAATCTCAGCAATTTGAGTAAAGTAAATGTTAGCTGTGACATAATTAGTCCTAGAAAATAACACAGTGATATCATTAAATAACCTAAGCCTCTCCACAACTTCATCGGCAAATTTCCACTCCTCTTCAGTTGGCAAACAAGTGTACTGCTTATCTACACGACTGGCTCTTATGAAAGCAGGCTTATAGGGCAATGCAATGCTAAGCATGTTGAAAGTTGAATTCCACCTTGTCCTACAGTCGAGTACGATCTTTCTCTTGGCAACTTTCTCATCAATTTTAACAAACTTAGCTATCTCCTCAAACTTTTCAATCTTTTTTGGTGTGGCTGTCCAATAAGCTACACTATCACGAATGTTCTCAATTGCAGCTTTCAACTCATCTAACCTGTCCTTTACTATCAGATTAAGGATATGAGCAAAACAACGCATGTGCAACAATTTCCCATCATTCAGCAGCTTATGCCTTCCAATATTCCTAATAAGATAAGGGATTACCGCATCATTTGTAGTGCAGTTGTCTAGAGTAATTGCAGATAACTTCTCATCAAGATTCCACTCAACCAAGGACTCATATAGCTCTTCACCAATGATTTTAGTAGTGTGAGGTGCAGGGACATAAATGAACCTACATTCAAATTATGAAATGCAACCTGATCTTAGTAAGCATGATAATATGCAATCAGATCTGAAAGAACTATGAAATATGTAATTACCTCATGATAATATTTCTAAGAGCCCAAGATTCATCAATGAAGTGGGCTGTGATGGCCATGTAACCTCTCTTTTGGTTGTCAGATGTCCACAAATCAGTAGTGATAGCCACCCTTGATTGCATTGCAGCCATATATTCAATGGCTTTCTTCTTCTCCAACTCATATTGCATCATAATATCATATCTGAAACAAAAAAAAAGGTTAGAAAATTCATTTATCATTAGCAGAACAATCAGTAGTACAAGTCATAGGCTCATAGCTCTTATACCTTATTGTGTTCCTTGTCCCAATCTTGAATAGTGGCTGAAGTGCACCAACAAATCTTCGTAAGCCAACATGATCGACCATGCTTAAGGGGTACTCATGTAGTACTATCATTGCACTAAGTTCTTTCCTAGCTATATCTTGATCAAAGGTGTAGTTCTCCACTAAAATTGTCCCTGCATCTGTTCTACCAAACCTCAAAGAAGATTGTGCCATTGTCTTTCCATTCAGCTTGATCTTCTTTTGCACGCAAGACTTCAAATGGAGACGAAGGTGGTTAGTCCCATTCCTTGACTCTCCGAGCTTCTTAGAACAATAGTTGCATTTTGCCCGGACCGTGCCCCCAATCTCCACTTTTGTGAACTCTTTCCAAACAGCTGATGTGAGCTTCCTCTTGGAACCAGCCACAACTACACCTTCATCATCATCATCATCTATCTCAATCCCATCATCATCATCATCTATTCCAATTGGCTCTGCCTCTGAGTTATTGATAGATTCAGGTTGAGGTGATCCAGATATTGGACTTGACTCTAATTGTACATGCGAGCCTTGAGATATTGGACTTAGCGGCTGACTGCTACCATCACTCCCATTGGCTGCAGACATTTTTCTTACTCTGTACCAGCATATTGATCAATTACACAGATCATAAAGTGAACATATTACATATATCTCTAAACACACATAAATCTCCTTAACAGCTAGTTAACATTGCCATCTCACGCATGTATCTGAACAAACATGAATTTCCTTACCATAAATCATCTGCTTAACATTGCAATCTCCTTAACATTGCCATCTCTGAACATAAATCATCTGAACAAACATATTGCAATCTCCTTAACATTGCCATCTCTGAACAAACATAAATATCCTTAACATACATCATTTGATTTTCTTACCCGCTGGAGCGACGAAGGTTCTGGTTGCAGCCTTGGAGAGTAGCAGCAGCTGTAGTCGTTGGAGACAAGGGAGGCCGGCGAGCTATTTCAGCAGTCCTTGGCTTCACGAGGCGTCGAGTCACAGGCAACGGAGGAGCAGCCGGGGCAGCCGGCGGGTCCTTCTTCCTTGTGTCCTCCGGATCCGGCGGGTGCAGGTCGTCGTCCCTTCGGGACGGCGTCGGGGTCAGCAAAAGGCAAAAGAACAGCAAGGTTAAGGTCTTAAGGATGAGGAAGAGCATCACCGGTTGTCCTCGTGCGTGGTGCCGGAGTTCGCCGCCATGGATCGGGGGAGGCAGGAGGGGGAGGGCCGGGGCCGGCGGGGGATTGGGGGAGGTAGGATTGGGGATTTGGGGGAGAATCGAGAGATGGAGATCGAGACGGCCGACACCCGACGGGAGTGGATGGGGATTCGGCTAGGGTTTCATCGAATATATATCGACGGGCTATGGGCCATGACCCATGAGTATATGGGCCGCCGGCATATGGCTTCCGGGTATTTTTACCCACGGGTAGGTGGGTACGGGTAGTATACACCCGTACCCGTACCCGCTCTACCCGATGGGTAGAGGTTTTTGCCCATTACCATACCCGCGGGTAAAGATATCGTTCCATACCCACTTCTTTATCGGGTAAAACCCATCGGGTACTCGGGTTTCGGGTACCCATTGCCACCTTTAGGTACTATCTTCTTCGTATTCCCAATTTTCTTTCGGAGAATAGACTTGCTAACTTTGGCAGAACGCTTGAACGATACAAATCTGATGCTTCTGTTAAGGCAGCTGAGTTTGTAATTGTTGAGAAACCCTCGCTGGCGATCAGTCCGAGCGATTCCTCTGCTTAGAACAAGAACAAATCAATCACAAAGCGACATAATAATAGATTGAACACAGAGAGAGATAGAGAGAACTCATGATCTTTCTTTATTGCTTCAATTCATTAGAGTACAAAATCAGCCATATGGCTCTCTATTTATAGGAGGGGGTGAAGTGTCCACTAGAGATAAGGATGTTTATACCTCGTTAAAACTCAATAAAAATCTAGTGGGAAAAATTTGGAGAAAGAATACATGATACATGTTATGCTGCGATGCATGAATTGCCTCATTAAAAACCTTGATCGAGAAACTTCAGGAAAACTCGTCAAGGGAAAAAGAGTACAATTCACCAAACATAATTCAGTATTCAGGACTTTTATTCTTTTGGGTACTTGATCTTCAGGATTAAGATTTACTAGCGGGCTTGAGAGAATTCTCCCTCTGAATTCTACACTTCTCTAAGTTTGATCATACCAATCCCTCGCACGCACCTTTCAAAGCTAGATGCGAGGAGTGATTTTGTGAATAAATCTGCTAGATTTTCACAAGACTTAGTATGTAATACTTTGATCTTGTCCATCTTTTGCAATTCATGAGCATAGAAGAATTTGGGGTTGATATGCTTTGTGAGATAACGTTTCATATAGCCCGTTTGTACTTGTGCAACACAAGCGGCATTATCTTCATAGATAATTGTGAGAGTTTACACAATGTTCATCCCACATGACTGCTGGATGTGGTGAACCATTCGGCGTAGCCAAGCGCATTCACGTGCGGCTTCATACAACGCTATTATTTCTGAGTGGTTCGTCGAGGTAGCTACAAGGCTTTGCTTAGACGATTTCCAGGAAATTGCAGTTCCACCACACAAGAATACATAGCCTGTTTTTGACTTTGCGGTATGAGGGTCAGACAGGTACCCGGCATCTGCATAGCCAATCAAGTTCAGATCTTGATTCTTTCTGTAAAACAATCCAAGGTTCTTACTTCCTTGGAGATATCAGAAGATATCCTTTATGCCCTGCCAATGCCTTTTAGTGGGTTCTGCACTGTACCTTGCCAACAAGTTCACGGCAAATGCGATGTCAGATCTAGTGCAGTTTGCTAAGTACATGAGTGCTCCAACTACACTCAAATATGGGAATTCCGGTCCCAGGACTTCCTCCCCCTCTTCCCTAGGTCGGAAAGGATCTTTTTCTTGCTGTAAAGATCTCCTGATCATCGGTACTTTTGATGGGAATGCTTTCTCAAAACCAAATCTTTCTAGCACCTTCTGGGTGTAGGTCGACTGATGTACCAAGACTCCTCTAGGGACATGCTCAAGCTGCAGGCCTAAGCAGAACTTGGTCTTGCCCAAATCTTTCATTCCAAACTCTGACTCCAAGTAGGAGCTTGCTTCTTTTATATCTTCCACTGTCCCAATGATATTCAGATCATCTACATATACTGAGATTATACAGAATCTATTATGGGATCACCGTATAAATACACAAGGATAGTCTTCATTGTTCGTGTAGCCTTTCTTACAGAGAAAGTCGCTTAAGCGATTATACCACATTCTGCCAGATTGCTTTAGTCCATACAGGGACTTTCTAAGCTTCACACTGTACAGATTTCTATTTGCTCTGTCTTGGTTCGGGAGAAGAATTTCTTCAGGGACTTTCATATAAATTTTCGAATCCAAGTTACCATAAAGGTATGCAGTCACAACATCCATCAATTTCATTTCTAATTTCAAGTTCACTGCTATTGAGATCAAGTATCTAAAGGTAATTCCACTCATGATCGGGGAGTAGGTTTCTTCATAATCAACTCCAAGACGTTGAGTGAAACCTTGTGCTACCAGTCTTGCTTTGTATCTCACTACTTCGTTTCTTTCATTCCTCTTTCGAACAAATACCCACTTGTGTCCTACAGGGTGCACATGGGGAGGTGTGCGGCATACGGGCACAAGCACCTCTCTTTTGTTCAGAGATAGCAATTCAGTTGCTATTGCCTTCTTCCAATCTTCCCAATCTGATCTTTTCTTACATTCAGCGAGCGATGCAGGCTCGGGATCAAGATCAATGATTGTGGTAATTTTATTTGCAGTAGATATCAATCCGCTGTTGTCCTCTGTCGAGACTCTCCGTGTGCACATAATTTATAGCTATTTCTTCATGAGTTGCTTCTTCCGAGCTTCACCTTGCGCATCGCTTTTTTCAATTGCGGTGGCAAGTCCCTTTAGTTTTCGACTCCGATGTGCGCGCACACATCCATGTCGATGGGGATATTCAGATCCGGTATGTCCTTTTCAACAGGTGTCATACTTGTGTCAGGTCTCAACTGGCTCCCCTTCTCATTCAGGGGACTTGGTGATCGGTGTGATAAGTCCTTCTTATCCTTTTCGCGACGTCCCGGTTACTTTGGATTCGAGGCGGAGTTCTCGTCCTTTTATTCTGAGGCCTCTGGACGGGACTAGAGATACCTTCAATTTTCTTTGGTATTTCAACCCTCTCCGGTGCACTATGTGCAAGCACATGCAACTTAGTCACGCACTTCAAATCACTCAAGTGATCGGGCAGTTGGTTTGCTAATGATTGCAAATTGATGATCTTCTGGACCTCTTTTTCAGTTTCACTAGTACGTGGGTCATGTGCAGGAATTCCCGTGGCTTCCCACGTAATTTCCCGACATTTTTCATCAAGGGGTTGATTTCCTCCCCCTAATGTCGGGAAATTATCCTCATCAAAAATGCGATCGTGGCGGGCGGTATGCAAATCTCCGATATAGGTTCAAAATACACGATTATGGATGCGATCTCATAACCAACGTATATCCCGCCTTACGGAGAGGGCCCATTGCGGTTATTTGCGGAGGGGTATAGGTACATAAACCTTGCATCCAAACCTCCTGAGATGAGAAATTTTCGGTGGTGACCCTTGCGCTAGTTGTATAGGTGAATGGATGTTGTAGGCCAAAGGTCTAAAGTTGATGAGATTCGCTGCATGTAAGACTGCATGTCCCCAACATGTAGCTGGCAAATTACAATTCTGCAATAGGGGCGGGCAATAAATGTAATTCTCTTGATTAAAGCCTCTGCCAAACCGTTCTGGGTATGGACATACGGTACCGAATGGTCAACTGCAATCCCCATTGCCATACAATAATCATCAAATGCCTTTGAAGTAAATTCTCCAGCATTGTCCATTCTGATGGACTTGATGCGATGATCAGGGAACACATTTCTGATGCGAATGATCTGTGAGATCAATTTGGCGAAAGTATGGTTTCTTGTGGATAATAAACCCACATATGACCACTTTGAGGAAGTATCAATGAGCACCATGAAATACCTAAATGGCCCTGAGTTGCGCTGAATGGGGCCGCAAATGTCTCCCTGGATGCGTTCTAGGAATGCAGGGACTTCATCCTTCACTGTCAGAGTGGAGGGTCTAATAATTAATTTCCCGGTGGCACATGCAGGGCACACAAAATATTCATGATTCGGGAAATTCTTCACATTAATATTATACCCGTGAGAATTGTTAATTATATTTCTCATCATTCTAAGACCTTGGTGGCCTAATCTGTCATGCTAGAGACAGAATAGTTCAGAGCTTCTAAATACTGTCTTCAGAACAGTGTACGCTGCAGGCGCCTTAATGTTGGTATAATATAGCCCAGTTTCTAATGAAGGATGTTTTTCTAATACCCTTTTGCCATTCTCTTCGCGCTTCATGATGAGGAGGTATTCCTTACCGTGCTCTTCTTCAGTCTCAACGTGGAAACTATTGGCACAAATATCCTTAAAGCTTAGGAGAGTTCTAGTCGATTCTGGGTACAATAAGGCTTCTTTAATGACCAAAGTTATGCCCATTGGAAGTATAATTGTGGCTCTTCCAGAACCAATTATACATACATCGCTTCCGGCGATTGTCGTAAGGCTGCTAGTGCTCTTACGAATTGACTGAAAATATTTAGTCTCTCTTAAGATTGTATTCGTGGTACCACTGTCGGCAAGACATACTTCCTCCATAGGGCGCCACACGTGCTCTAATATAAGGTATTTTATTAATATGTATTAGAATACATACATCACATAAATAAAACACACAAATATTAGAACATATCATGCCATTGTAAACTGAATAAATGAATGAATTATTCCAAAATCATCCAACAATGACGAGAAAACTAAAGTACCATCCATGCAAGTTCTAACTTATCCATTTAATGCAAAATAAATGATAATTAATGTCTCATGCATTCTGTACATCAGACGGAATCAACTAGAAAATCATTGACTTCTTCGACTATTTTTTTCAGGAGTGATGTTCTCTTCGAGAGAAATCATGGAGGTGGCTGCCTCTAGGTCATAAGGGGGTGCTGCTGCCGGAATGGACTCAACCTCCATCATTTCAGGCAGCTGCTCAATATGCTCCCTCTCAACCGCTGCAAAGTGAGCTTTAGGCTGCCCTTTGCCATTCTTCTTCTGGGCTTGGTGGGCATTAATGACATGTTGCGGTGCTTTACAGATCCGCGACCAATGCCCCCACTTGCCATACTTGTAGCAACCTTGGTTCTGCTGACCATAGGTTTTGCCATTCTCCTTAGCCATTCTGTCACTTGGAGCATCTGACTTGCCTTTCTGGGCAACGGTCTTACCCTTCTTTCCCCTTCTTTTCATCAAGGGCTTTCGCACCTTGTAGCTTCCAGCGTTGGCTTCACGGCGGCCGAGTCGCACAGTGGTGAGTGACGTAATTCTTGCGGAGAAGTTCGTCCTGAGCCTCCGCAACCTGCATCATATCAATCAATTCGGCGTACTCCTTGTAGCCGTCTTGACGATAGTTGTGGGCGGATTGTACAACATTGGGGTGAAAGGTGGACAAGGTCTTCTCAATCTTCTGCTCATCTATGATCTGCTTGCCACAGAGTTAAAGATTGGTACAAATCCTGTGTAAGGTAGAATTGTACTCCCCGACCATCTTAAAATCGACAAACCTCAGTCCGATCCACTCCTACTCTGCTCGAGGAAGAATGGTGTACTTGAGCCTCTCAAACCGCTTCTTGAGTGCGGTCCAGAGTGCTAGCACGCTTTTCTCCGCCATATACTCATTCTTGAGAGTAATGCAGAGATGGTGCCTGAGAAAATGAAGTGCCTGATCATTCTCCTCAGGTGTGGGTTTGGCGTCATGCCGTCCGCCAATCCCAATAGCTGCGCGGAGCTTCCTGGCTCTAAGTACTATCTCGACATCAGATGCCCACGTCAAATAGTTCTTGCCATGCTGGGCAAGCTCCTCGAACTCCCGGTTCGTGATTCCAGTCATGTACATGTGTATGGCAAGAATAAGTTTACTGCTGGTAAACATATATGAAATTATTTACTGCGGGTAAATAAATGGTACAAAAGGTTCTTATAATGTTTCATAGTTTTCTATGAATTTTTCATAATTTTTTACTGCTAATTTCAGTGATTAAAAGCAATTAAACAATTACAATTAATCACAACAGTAAATAAATGCAGAAAATACATAAAACAATAATGGCATAAATAAATAAGCTTCAAACGCTAAAAATAATTCAAAATTTGGATTCCCGAGGCCCTTTTATGCTAAAAAAATAAATTTTCAGCGAATTCTGCAATTCCAGAGGGTCTCTACGCAAATTTTCAGTTCAGAGAAAATTCGCGCAATTTTCTAATTTCCCGAGGGGTTAACTGCAAAATTTGACCTCCACCCGTTCGGCCCCCCTTCTTCTTCTTCTTCTTTTTTTCGTTTTGGCCCATGGACCCGCTCCCGTTGGCCCACTTCCAGCCCATGCGGCCCAACCGGCCAATGCAAAAAATGGGGAAGGGGTAGGGTTTCTACTCATAGCGGCGGCGGCGGCAGTCTGAGTTGTGGCTAGGGCGGTGCGGGGCGGCGACGTGAGGCGCAGCGCAGGGAGGTGGTCGGCACTGTGCGCGCGGCGCAAGGCAGCTGCGCGGAGGCAGAGCAACAGGCGTCAGTGCAGAAGCGGAGGCCGGCGAGGCTCGGTGGCACGGCTTCCCCGGGCGGCGGCGGCTTTGGGCGCGGCATCCCCGGGCGGCGGCAAGTCCAAGTGAGCGGCCGAGGCGGGTCGCATGCGCGCGCCGGCAGCGAAGCGCGGGCGCGAGCGCGCGTCGTCGTTTAGGCCGCTGGGCGCGGGCGCAGCCGCGGCGCGCTCGTCAGGGTGGTGGCGCGCCAGCGGCCATGCGGTCGGGCCGGGACAGCGCGGCGTGGCTTCGGGCGCGGCACCCTAGAGGCACCTCACATTCGGGCGGGCAGAGTGGTGCGCCGTGCGGACGCGTGCGCGGAGGCCGGTGGTGGCGAGCCGTGCAGGGCCGGGCCGGCGGGATGACGGCCATTCGGGGCGCAGTGCGGCTGGGGCCGATGCGACGATGACGACAACGACGGCCCGTGCGGGGGCCGGCTGCTGGCGCACATGCGGCTGCGATGGTGGCCGAGTGGTGCCTCATGCCGGGAGACGGCGCGCATACAGGCGCGGTGACCATGCAGTGCCGCCCTTGCGAATCTTTTCTCGTGCAATTATTGAACAGAAAAGATGCATAAAATTTTCATTTCTAATCTACGATGCAATCAACATCTACCCATTTTCACAATCTACCGATCGACATTGTGCCGGCGACTTCAGGTCTGCTCGCGGTAGATTAGGGCGGATTTGCATCGTTTTCTACAGTGCAATCAACGTCTACCCCGTTTTGTAATCTACCGATCGACATTGTGCCGGCGACTTTAGGTCTGCTCGCGGTAGATTAGGGCAGATTTGGACCGTAGAAAACCAATCTAGAACGCAAAGAAAAATTGCAAATTCAAGCGACCTAGAAAATCAATCTATTAAGTGCTTCGATGATTACCTTCGTTCACCGGAGCGATTCGTGTTGATAACGTGTTGAGAAATCCTCGCTGGCGACCAGTCCGAGTGATTCCTCTGCTTAGAATAAGAACGAATCAATCATAAAGTGACAGAATAATAGATTGAACACACAGAGAGAGATAGAGAGAACTCTTGGTCTTTCTTTATTACTTCAATTCATTAGGGTACAAAATCAGCCATATGGCTCTCTGTTTATAGGAGGGGGTGAGGTGCCCACTAGAAATAAGGATGTTTAAACCAAGAGTCCTGGTTTCTTAACAGTAACATCCTCGAATTTTGGATGTGGACAGGGTAACATCTTTCGTACATCATCAAATTTTGTGTTGGACCTTAGAATTGGCCACATTGCCCCAGCATCGTTTGACCTTTCCTCGCCGTCACCGGCCACTGTGGACATCACAGCACACCGTACAAACCCCACTGAGCATGACTCCTTTAGTTTCGCCCTAGCTCATAGAGCAACCTGTGTGACTGGGAAAAAAAAAAGGAAAGGCACATCTCACCATAAGCAAGTGATTGGGACAACCTGTGTGCAACCGATGTTAACCAAATACTTGGGTAATTTTGGTGCACATAATTGTTAGCTTGGTCGGCCAGACTGGGGTGAAACCTAGACTACTACAGTCTAATCTAATCTCCACCATCTTCATCTTTTTAGATGTAGTGACCGTAATCCATAGGTTCTGAAGGGTTTTTGAGAGCGAGGGTGTAATGTCCTGAACGTCTTTACGGCGTCCCTAGTGTATTTAGCGGAAACGCAAAGTCTCGAGAGCATTTAGCGGAATCGCGGGGTTTCTCGGTTATTCGGTGAATCGCAACGGCAGGTTTGGGGCTGCGAAATTAATTAAAAAGAAAAAAGGAGTTGCGGGCTGTGTAATAAGGGAGGCTGGGCTTCTCACCCCCCAACCCAGTCCAAGCCGCCCCCAACCCAACCCAAGCCACCCCCACCCAAAACCTAGTGGGGGAATTAACTGATCACTGCTACAGACAGTCCAATCACAGACGGTTCGGAACCATCATCAAAGACGGTTCCCGAACCGTCTGTTTTTATATGTCAGCGATAATAGGTGGTTATCACAGACGGCTCCCAAGCCGTCTGTGATAACTTACATTACAGACGGTTTTGAGACAAAATCGTCTGTGATAGTCGACTTTCATAGACGGTTTTTTTCTCAAAAACCATCTATGATAGTCGAAAAAATCGCCTGTGATACTCAACTATCATAGACGGTTCATACCAAAGACCGTCTGTGACATACACAATATCACAGACGGTTAGTAACAAAAACCGTCTGTGATATTGTGTATGTCACAGATGGTTAATAAGAAAGGCCATCTGTGATATCGTTATATTACAAACGGCTTAGTCTTTGAAACCGTCTATGATATATATATCACAGACGGTTTTCAATAATGAACCATCTGTGATAGCAATTGAAAAAGCAATTTTTTGCCCTTTTTTGGCTAGCCTCAGGATATGCTAGCCATGCCCTCTGAAAGTAAGCAAGCAGATTACATACAATGAAAGATAAGTTAATTGCAACTCAAAGTGAATTACGAATGTAAAAAATGGCCAGCAGATCACATACATATATAGAATGAAAATTGTTACACAGATCTGACAAATGAATTGTTTGATTAAGCACAATTGAGTGATTTGTACAATTGAATCCAATGTTTCAACATCTAATTATCACCATTGCCGGGGTAGAACTCTCCAGCCCTGTTTATGACCTATGCTACTAAGAATTCAGAGAGTTTTCCACGAATTTCGACGAGTTGCTCAAAATGATATGTACTTTCGTCGAAGTGCACCCGCTGTCGCTAGGAGCAATGTTAAGTCATTAATTAGCATGTGTGTGTATATATAATTAGAAAATAATAATTATTGGAAGGACCTGATAAATCTTTGGATTATTGATCTTAGTATCCATGATTTCCTGCATATGGCGGCAAACGTAGAATCCACATACGTTGCCCTATAGCTGCTGGTGGCACTGCAAAAATAGAATTACGTATATAGGTATTGTCAATTCTAGAGGTATTATAACAAGTGTGATATAGGATTGTTGTGTTGTAGCGGGTACCGAAAATCGCGTGTTGTGTCACAGCGTGTCACTGGATTTATTGTGTCTCCTACGTGATTCAAAAAAGTTAGCCTCGGCCGTTGCAAACGAAGAAAATATTACAATAGAGTTATGTATGGAGGAAATGAGTTTACCTATTAATTACTTCTTGCACACGACTGAAGTCATGGTTGCTCCTGAGTAGGGAATCAAGGTATATTACCTTGCTCCACTTTGGTACAATCACAATCAAAATCCAGTGTTGCCTAGTCATGTGTGTCGCCATAGTGATTAATCCTAAGTTTATACTGCATGTAAAGTACAAATAAAACATGTGTGGCAACTAGTGAAGCATTACCCTTGGTTGAAGGGTACCATGACGTACTCCCTTATCATTGTGAGCAAGCAATCCCCTCATTATGTATTCTTGCACGAAGGATACATTTTCGTTGATAGCTTGCTCGGAGACCAAGTGAGGGTCGACAAAACCCACCGGTTGTCGCGATTGCTAGACTTGTTAGATCATGTATCTATACATACAGAAAGAATAATGACATTTATCGGTATAACGTGAATGTAGAATTTCATTGTACAGTACACTTACAGTGTCCAGCATCGTAGAAGTGAGGCGTCGAGTTCGTCGAGATTGAATAGTAAAAATAAGTCTTCGAAAGTCACCAGGTTCTATGAAGCAAAT
Source organism: Melocanna baccifera (assembly GCA_036346265.1). Taxonomy (NCBI): domain Eukaryota; kingdom Viridiplantae; phylum Streptophyta; class Magnoliopsida; order Poales; family Poaceae; genus Melocanna; species Melocanna baccifera. The sequence continues at coordinate 127,810 of JAYEVJ010000245.1, read as the reverse complement.
GACACAAACCAGTATATCAAGTTCATTGAAACGGATACACTGGAGTGTGTCACTTCATGCCCTTTGAAGGTCTATGTGGCATATATTAAAAAATTTTGGATGACTGTGTGGACGCAGTTTGGTGTGGGCCTAAACAAAGTTCTATGAAGCAAATGACACAAACCAGTGTATCAAGTTCATTAAACTGGATACACTGGTGTGTGTCACTTGCTTCATGCCCTTTGATTCTAAAGATTAGTTGGGTTCAACCCAAGGAAAAGGAGTTGCCTTAGCATATCCTCTTTATAGATAGCTACCTCAAGTTTCAAATCCTCATAAGACACAAAAGGAGTTTCTCTAATCCTACCTAACTGCTCTTTAAACTTAACCTAAACCCTCATACATATAATCTAAATCTCTATATATATATATATATATATATATATATATATATATATATATATATATATATATATATATATATATATATATATATAGGAAGCCTCTTTTGTACACCCGAGTGTAATTACACTCTATATCGTATCTCACAACATAGAAAGTATCTTGCGAACTGAGAGTATGTATGTGTAGTATCACAGTATTTAAGATCATCTAGGTGGTACTAACAATTTTTCAGAGGTGGTATGTATATTTTTAGACATACTCCTTTTTATGTGTGTATATAAAGGTATTTATAAAATATACAAAAATTATGGACTTCCTTGCAATTTTTTCATATGGTTCACATTGGAATATCTTATATTTAGTATATGAGTATACCTAAAATGATAAAGGAGTATTTAAAGTTTGTTTAGGTAGTATATTAGAGGTGGGTGTAATTACACCGGGTGTAAAAGTATTTTTCCTATATATATATATATATATATATATATATATATATATATATATATATATATATATATATATATGTGTGTGTGTGTGTGTGTGTGTGTGTGTGTGTGTGTGTGTGTGTGTGTATACACACATATCAATATATATATACATATCATTATATATCAATATATCAATATGAAACTACATGATTAAGAAGCAAATGTAGCATATATATCGATATATGAAACATGAATAACATATCTTAATTATTCTATATGAAACATGAAACAACTACATGAAACAAATCTTTAACATATATAGCATATATATCAACAAGAAGCAAATGTAGCATATATATCAATATATGAAACAATAATAACATATCTTAATTATTCTATATGAAACATGAAACAACTACATGAAACAAATCTTTAACATATATAGCATATATATCAATAAGAAGCAAATGTCGCATATATATATCAATATATGAAACATGAAACATGAATAACATATATATCGGGAGAGGAGGGCACCAGAGTAGGGGGAGGAGGGCGCCGGGCTTGGGGGAGGGAGCGGCATTGGAGCGGTGTCGGGAGGGTCCGGCGGCGGGAAGGAGTGATGTCGGGAGGGAGATGCGTCAAGAGGGAATGGCTGCGGCGTCGGGAGGGACCAGCGGCGGCGTCGGGAGGGAATGGCGGCGGCGTCGGGAGGGACCGGCGGCGGCGTCAGGAGGGACTGGCGGCGGCGTCAGGAGGGAACGGCGGCGGGAGAGAGCAAAACCTAGCAGGGGCGCTGGAGAGTGCGTGAGTGCACACTCTGTGACCTAGCTGCGGGTATTTATAGGGAAACTATCACAGACGGTTTCGTAAAGTAACTGTCTATGATAGTTATATCACAGACGGTTCTATTAATAGAACCGTCTGTGATATGGGATTATCACAGACAGTTTTTAGTAAAGAACTGTCTGTGATATATACATATCATAGATGGTTTTTAGTTAAGAACCGTCTGTGATAAGATATCACAGACGGTTTTAAAATAGAACCGTCTGTAATAAGCCTTTCCTTCCCACGCACTTGAGTTATTACCTACACCAACCAGCAGGCACTGTAATAAGACCTCACAGAGTGTATTTCTTTACAACAGCCCAATGAACATAGAGATACATATGTATGACTCATTCTCACAATTCACCGATATATCACACACTTTCACATATACATAAATGTAAATTCACAAATACATCACATACATGCATTGGAATATAGTTCTTAGTTCCTGAGTCATTTTACAATTATAATGGAACATACATAGTTACATTTATTACACTTGGATATTTTATTTTAAATAAAGCCCTTTACAATGATCGACACGCATATAGCTTGCTTCATCGCCTTGTTCTTCCTCGAGCTTGATGCTGTCTCCGAATGGAGGCAAATTATCAAATTAATTGTACTCTTCCTCATCCACAACATTCTCAACTCCGACAATCCTTCTTTTTCCCTGAAGAACTACATGGCGCTTCTTATTTGCCAGGTCGGTTACATAAAATACTTGAACAACTTGCCTCGCGAGTACGAATGGTTCATCTTTGTATCCTACACATTCGAGGTCCATGGTAGTGACACCGTACTTGTCGACCTTTACACCCCGTGGGAATTGGACCCAACGGCACCGAAATAGAGGAATCTTGAAAATTACGTAGTCAAGCTCCTAAATCTCCTCTACAAGCCCGTAGTATGAGCTTGGGCCAGCGGTACTGACGTGCGCATCATAGGCATCTATGTGGACACCTGAGTTCTGCGTTGTGCTCTTTCTATCCTGATCTGTTGTATAAAATATATAGCCATTAATGTCGTATCCTTGCCATGTCACAATTGTAAATTTTGACCCTTTTGCCAACCATTGTAGTATTTCACTTGACGACCTCCTAGTCAATTGCGCCTTCAACCATTCGTTGAACTGACGGTTGTGTTGTTTCGTGATCTAAACTTTTGACTGGCCTGCATTCTCCTGACGTAGCATGTCCTTGTGCTCTTCAATATATGGGATCACTTTAGTCATGTGTTATAAAACTGTGAAATGGGCTTAAGCATACATATTTTGATCCGGAGTTATTGCTTTCCTTCCGATAGTCCCGATACCCTCTAGCTTCCCCTCGTGACAAGATAGAGGTACACCTGTCGGCTTGACCTGAGCCATGTAGCCGATGCAGAATTCAATGACCTTTTCTATTGTATAACTTTCGATGATGCTACCCTCCGATCGAGATCGATTGCGTACATAGGACTTGAGAATTCCCATGTACCTCTTGAAAGGGTACATATAACGTAGAAATACGGGGCCGCATATTTTTATCTCTTTCACAAGGTGGACAATGAGATAGACCATGATATCAAAAAATGATAGAGGAAAATACATCTCTAGATGACATAGAATTATCACCACCTCAGTTTGCAAAGCATCTAGTCCATCGGGATTAATGACCTTCTGAGCAATTGCGTTAAAGAAATAGCATAGCTTTATGATTATCACTTGAATCTTGTTCGGTAAAATACTTCTAATTGTAACAGGTAGCATTTGTGTCATTAGCATATGACAGTCGTGAGACTTCATACCAATTAATTTCAAATGTTCCATGGAAACAAGTTTCTTTATGCTGGTGGAGTAACCGGATGGAACTTTCACACCATATAAGGACTGGCACAGTTCAGTTCTTTTGGACTTAGATAGAGTGTAGCAAGCTGGGGGAAGGTACGTCCGGCCTTTATCGGTCTCTATCGGTACTAACTCGGTCCTGATGTTCATAGCGACCAAGTCACGCCTTGCGTTAACATCATCCTTTGTTTTATCAGGAATATTCAGTAAGAGACTAATCAAACTGTCACATACATTCTTCTCTATGTGCATGACATCGATACAATTGCGAACTTCTAAGTGCTCCCAATAAGATAAGTTCCAAAATATTGACATCTTTTTCCATATGTTCTTCCTCAATGTACGTCCCTTTCCAAGCACAACGTTTATATTCTTGACAATATCATACACCTTTTTTTCCGCTAAAAGGTCTTGGTACTGAGTCATCCTCTTTTTTTCCGTCAAATTGTTTCTTCATTTTGTGGTATGGGTGATACTTTGGAAGGAACCTACGGTGATGCATGTACACAATTTTGCGCGAGTTGTTCAACCACACACTCTCGATATAATCTAAGCAGTGCGGACACGCTTTGGCTCTTTTTGTACTCAACCCTGACAGGTTACCCAGGGTAGAAAAATTATTAATGGTGCAGAACAACATGGCGCGTAGAGTAAAGTTCTCTCGTTTGTCCGCATCCCATACATGTACCCCTTCGTTCCACAGTATTGCAATATTGTTGCCAGGTTGCTTCGGCCCTTGGATAAGTAGTGACATCAAAATATACTTCTGCTTCATACACAGTCAAGGAGGAAGGTTGTACATGCACAAAGTCACGGACCAGGTACTATGTCGACTACTCATGTTGCCAAAAGGATTCATTCCATCTGTACTTAACCCGAACCTTATATTTCTCGGTTCCACACCGAAATCTACAAACGTCCTATCGATGTTCCTCCACTGGGCAGAATCAGCAACATATCTTATCATGCTATCTTTCTTACGCTGCTCTCAGTGCCAGCACATCAATTTTGCATCCTTGCGGCTTGCAAATAAACGTTTCAAACGGGGGATTATAAGAAGATACGACAACACCTTAGCAGGAGGTCCTTGCTTCACCTCGATGCCCTTCCCATTATCAGAGTCATTTTTACGCTTGTATCGGGATGCTTTGCACACCGGACAAACATGTAAGCTAGCATACTCTTTACGGTACAGGATACAATCATTCGGACATGCATGTATTTTTTCTACTTCCATTCCTAATAGACAAAGAATCTTCTTGGCTTGGTAGGTGGTTCTCGGCAACACATTTTCCGTTGGAAGCATGTCCGCTAGGAGACCTAATAATGCCATGAAACTTTTGTTGGACCAACCATTACTTGCTTTCAATTTGAGCAGTTCTAGAACTGATGACAACCTCGTGTATTGCGGCTTGCAGCCTGAGAACAAAGGTTTCTCTGAGTCCTCCATCAAGCCCTCGAATTTACCAAACTCTCTCTCACTATAGGTCCCTTCTGCATCACGTAACATCTGATCTAGATTGTCATCCTGCGACCTATCCTCATGATCAAAAGCACAGTCCACAACTGGCATATCGTTGTCTCCCTCGACTATGTCATAACTACCTTCTTGTGTACTCTTTTCTTCACCGTGACTACTCCAATATTTGTACCCTTTTCTGAAACCCCTTCGAATCAAGTGAGCTTCAATCTACGCTGAGTTGCTAAACATCTTGAAATTATCACGATCAATGCATGGACAGTACATATATTTCACCCCCTTCTTCAACATTTCCAGCTCGGTGGCTCTTCTAAAAGCAGACACGCCATTAATGTACTCTTCACTTATACGGTTCTCAATGTACATCCAGCTTCGTTCCATCTACGCTACACAAGTAACAAATGGGTGTCAAAACCTAACATTATCCATTCTGAAATTGATCAAACTAACATTATCTTTCTAAACCTAGCGAGCTAGCTAGATCTAAATTAAACAAAAATCTAGCTATTATCTCTGGCCTTCCATTACAAAAACATGCATGCATATAAGTTATTAAAAGTAATTGAGTACTAACCTCTGATCAGATCACTAAGAAGATGGCAATATGTTTTCACCCCGAACTCTCTAAAGCCGGCCCCCTTGCTCCACCAATGCAGCGCAATGAAGACAGATCTGTGTCGACATCGAACAAGTACACCCAATAATTAATAGTGCAGATTATCACAGACGGTTCCAACCAAAAACGGTCTGTGAAACAAAATATCACCAACGGTTCGTGTTAAAAACCGTCTGTGACTTATCACAGACGGTTATTAATGCGAACTGTCTGTGATAATGAATTTCAGAGACGGTTTGTTACACGAACCGTCTGTGATATCTCGATTATTACAGATGGTTCGTGTTAATAACCGTTTGTAAAAGTTCACTGTTTGTGTTGTCTCGATTATCACAGACAGTCGTATTAAGAACCGTCTATAAAAATTCACAGATAGGTATTAACACGAACCGTCTGTAGGTATTAACACGAACCGTCTGTGTTGTCTAAATTATCACAGACGGTTTGTGTTTACAACCGTCTATGAAAATATCACAGCCAGTTGGTAGTATGAACCGTTTGTGATAGTTTAAGCACAGACGATTCCGTATAAACTGTCTGTGATGTACCCATCCAGTATAGCCTATTTTGTAGTAGTGTGATTAGCGTTAATTTACTGTCTGCGCGTAGGTTGATTCAAGCAGCCCATTTGTTCGACTAGATTAAAGCATCCAAACAATTTTTCCTGCAGATCTGGTAAACATGAAAGTTGTAGAGGACGTCGAAACCTAGCTTCTGTAATTTGTTTATATTTTTTGGTTGTGGGGTTTGGGCGCAGCAGAGATGGGAACACTGCTGTGTAGCAGAGGAGTAGTCAGAAACTGGTTGCTGTTCAGGTGTAATTTCAGAGGGGTAAATGAATTTTATGATTTTGCCCGCAATAACGAAAGTTGTAGGAAATCCAGTAAACTAGCTTTTGTAGAACAATCATGAATTTTAGAGCATTATACAAAAGGTGGGATTCGTTAGAAGCTTGCTGGCCAGATCGCCGAAGAAGAGTCTATCCATTGTTTTCCACGATATTTTACACCCCTGTAGCAGCAAAATAAAAATAGGGTGTCAACTTGAAAGTTGTAGGATTTTCTCTGTATTTTCCAGAAATATCATCATTTGCTGTGCTTGGCCTGGTAGATTTAAAGATACAAAAAAACAAGCAGCGCTGCTGCAGTGGGCTGGGCGTAGGATCAACGAGCTGAGAGGGTATTGTCGGGTTTTGGCTTAGCGGTATTTTATTTCCTTAAGTTATGGATACCTTGCTGTAGTCCAGTGCTGAGGTATGGTTTTTGGACAGGTGGCTTCACTCCTGACTGGGTTTGAGCACTTCGCTTCTTCGGTAAAGGCAAGTAAATATAGCGGATGATGCTACCGTTTAACTCGTTAATTTTACTACATTCACATTAGATAATTTTTTTATTGCGAGATGCTTTGCCGTTGCTACATGCTTTCAATATTGTGGTCTATGTGGTACATTTTTATGAATCGATTGTTTATTTACTTGAAGAATCGAATGTGGCTTATGTGGTATTACACTTAATGAAACAAATAGGGTTATTGGGTGGTATTCTTTACGAAGATAGTGTGGTCTATGTGGTAGTATTCTTCATGAACATATTGTGGTCTATGTGGAAGTAGATTTATGAATCAATTGTTTATTCTCTTGATGAGTAAATTGCGGAATTATGTGGTATTGTTCTTAATGAAACAAATGTGGTTATAGGGTAGTATTCTTTACGAAGATATTATGGTTTATGTGGTAGTATTCTTTATGAATATATTGTGGTCTATGTGGTAGTATTTTATTATGAATCAATTGTTTATGCTTTTGATGGGTCAATTGCGGGATTATGTGGTATTATTCTTAATGAATCATATGTGGATTATGAGGTAGTATTCTTGATAAATATATTGCTGATCTTTGTGGATAAATTCTTATGAATCATGTATATCATATCATACATATCATGATATGTTATTTGCATCGTGGATGTCGCCGCACATAGCTGCGATCGTATAGGTACAGCATCGTACATTGTCGTAGTACGATGCGCACTCTTACCTTGTTGGGTAAGGGTGTTGTGGATCATACGCATTTATATGCATTTTTATTGTGGATGGATCATTTGCATACTTATGCAATATGTTGTGGATGAATTATTTGCATGCATATGCAACTTCTTAGCTTGTTATGTGGAATGGGCTTATGAGGGTCACTTGTGGTAAGAGGAATGTGATTGTAGTCATAGAGTGGGGTTCACCCCCCTTGTGGTATGTAGAGGATTGTGGTTTTGGCATGAGCTATTTTTCTTGTGTTAACTGTTGTTAGCGGATGTGATTGTGAGAAATAATAAGGTTAGTGGGGAATATATGTTAATGCTTTACTGATGTTGGTAGTTGTGGTGGTTGCGGTTATGAAGTAGGCAGACGAGACTTAATTGCTAATGTTTTATTGTTGTTGGTAGTAATTGAGGTTAAGGCTATAAATGCGGTCATTGTGGAAAATAATTGTTGATGCTTAAACTATTATAGTTTAATTAGCTTGTTAAACAGTTTGCTTGCTAAGATTTTTATCTCAATCTTGTTTTCCCCCCCCCCCCTTTCTAGGTGATCCTTGAGCATGCATGGAAAGGGTAGAGCGGCATAACACAAATGCACACCATCTTATGATTTATGCTGTAAATATAAGGAGTCACTAGTCATTTATTTATCTTCCTCATTGTTGACCACTTTTAATTAATAATGCCGGACTGTGGTTCACTTTATTTGGTTAAAACTGTTAGCGGATGTTTCTTATTTAGTTTTTTTTCATTACTCACTCTATTGTTTTGCTTCCGCTTTGATGTCTTTTGTTTTAGAGAATATTGTCGATTTATTTTTACCTTGTAATCTGGTTAGTTGTGGAGTAGTTTAGTGGCATCCTAGGGTAATGTGAGTCCTAGGGTGTTACAGAGGATGAGCACAAACAACAGTGCTCCATGAGATAACACACAAAATAAGTAGTTATACATGCAGGGTTTGACAAGGATGGCTAAAGTTATTTTATTTCCTAAAGAAAATATTTTAAAAATACCATAATTAGTAATTCCTATTGTTGTGGCTACAGACCAAACAGAGAGAGAGTATATGGTAGTGGAGAGTTAGGTGAGCAAATGTCCTCTTGGTCTTTCCCAAGGGCTGAGTGTCATATATGTATACGGGTGCGCCCTCGTAAGGAGCGTCTTTACACTCGTAACCTTACATCGAGCCTCCTTCCTAGGGCATTCATGTCATTACACATGTTTTACTCGGGACTTACAACTTTTCAACAGGCTAGCTGGGTTTAGGTGGGGGCCACCCCTACAACACCTATGACTTAGCATTTTAACCAAATAATATTTTACTAAAGAGAGTGAGTGAAAGTTGTGCAATATTTATAGTGGTGCAGGTTGCATCCACCTGTTACATGGTTCCATCCACCTTCTAATGTGACGATGGCCCAATCTTCCGAGAGGTACTGATAAGTCGATTGTGGAGAACTCGACGTTGATGATCCAAAGGCTCCGATCAAAACAGATTGATCCCCTCGCAACCACTACACAACTGCTCCGATGGTTATCAAACATACCGAACGCGGTTGACCTCGTCAAGAAGGCTATCTCCTACAAGCGAATCGAGAACACAAGCAAGAGAGTAAAAGATGCAATCTGAAATTGTATTGTGAATAAAGATTAAGTTCATAAGTTGGGGTTCCTCAACCAGACGTGCGGTGAGACTGCTAAGCAGAATAAACTCTTAAGAAAAACTCGAGAAAAACTAAAGGGGTGCGACCTCATTAAATAGGGGAGGAGAAAGCCGTACTTAACTAGGAATATGGGTTGAAGTAGGCGCTGTCAAGCAATCCGAATCTGAGTCGTACTCGCGAATATGGGTTGGATTGCGCTTGACGGTTCCACTTCTACACTTGAGCTCCCGTGGTTCTTCTCCATGGTTCCTAAGAACAAGAAAATCACAAGTCTTAGGAAGTATCGAATTCTCAGCGAAAATATTATTGACTCCTAAAAACAAGTTTACCTGATAGTTGAGTTGACGAGCATGTGCCCGATTAATTGGACCTTGCCCATCATTCCTGGAAGCAGTAAGAGGAGTGTTCATATCTGTAGAAGTGATGTCCTCATCACCTTCCATCATATGCTTAATTTTGATTGCTAGGGTTATATCCACCTAATTAGCAACATTGGGTTACATCCACCTAGGAAAATTCAAATCAGGGTTACATCCGTCCGACGAGTTTCAACCCACCCTTAACTGTGGGCACAATTGTTCGAATAGTTTATACTCTTAGAGACTATACATTTGACCCACAAGAGGTAATCAACTTATTATGTTTCACACATTTCCTTAGACATGTGAATCAAGGAGATCATCACAAGGCCTTTATAGTGTATCCCAAGTGTAAGCTACACCCGCTAAGATTTCATCTAAGATTGTGCGCCACATGGCGGCTTACATTAGTAACATGACCCATGTCCATGACGATTTAAAACTCGTGGGCCACTCCAATAGTGCATCTCGCACTAGTATGTATAAATTATTTAGCCAGGTCAACACTATTATAGATTTATGGTTGTATTGTTTTACATTAGAAGGTCATTACAAGATTAAGTCCTTAAATTATATGGGCGATACATACTACAAACCATAATTTCTCGTGCTACATTTGCACCATCCATCAGACTATCTGCTCAGAAGTGGTAATAGCAAGTTTTAGAGTTTTGAGAAGCATAAACTAAGTTATCCTAAAATACTAGCCATTTACATCCAATGACTGCCCAAAACATATTTTCATGTTTAAAGGATGATAATTAGGGCAATTAGTACCCTGCTACTTAAGCCAGAATAGCATGGCATTTAAGTATGACTTATAGCTAGTGAGGTTACCATTTAGTATCTTAGGGTGACAAGGATCATGTAAATAAAGTGTCAATGATGGCATAATAATATTACTACATTATTAAGTAGGCATGTAACTACCTTACGGTTGACATACATTTGCATAACAATTAAGCATGTGATTTGTTAATTTAAACGAACATAAATTTGCACAAGATGTAGGGTCAAAACAATCAAAATGATGACTCATCTGAGTTAAAGGTAGGTTTGTCTTGGTACTCTTGTGTTGCGTTGACCTAGGGCTCGTCTGTATCTTCATACTCTACTCAGACGGTCACATCGGAAAAACAAACAACACGCAAACACAAACAAATAAATACAAAAGAAAAATAAAATGAACTCCAAATTAAATAAACTAACACTATTATATATATCTTGATTTAAAAAAAATTGAAAATAGTTTTTATTAAATTTAGAGCTAAGATGAATGAGAATGGGTTCTCCAAAGCTTAATTTCAGATTAAATCCAAAAATAAATAGAGGAGAGTGAAATTCACTCTCTAATAGGTGGAGCACACCTTTTTAAATTAATTTTTGAATTAATTGTATGCAGAAAGAGCTACAGAAGCTGACCATTGGGCCCATTGGATTTTTAATTAAATATGATTTAATTTTTTTAAAAAAAGGGGCCAGATGTTGAGATGTGGGACCAGTGCACTATGTAAATAGTAACCTAGGCCCCACTTGTTAGTGACTCTCACTACTTTTAAACGGTTTAAACAGGATTAAAAGCCGACAAGCCCACTTGTCAGCAAGACAACACTTAAATTAATGCAGGTGTGATCCACAAGTTAGCAGGATTAGGGAGTACTAACTACTTTCAACCCTAATTAATCTTGCGATTAAGCCTTATCCAAGATGCTACATGGTCTTCTTGCTCAGTCAAAGGGAGGCAGAGCTCGCCAACGGTGAGAGGAGTCACATTGGTCAGCGGGTTGGCCAAAATGGAAAGGTACATAGGCCAAAATAGCTCTTGGGGCATCCGACGACGGGTTTAGATGGCGATGGAAAACCAGCCATGGCACCACGGCGACCTGGGGCACTAGGGACCAAATCCTTGCTTCAAGAGCTACTAGGGAGAGCAATGTGAACTTATCAAGAGGGAAGATGGAGCCTAGGGACAAGTGGGTTAGGTTGGCGACGGCGACCAGGTTGGCGATAGGGTGAGCGACGCTATAAGCTTATTGGAGGAGCAAAAGGCATTGAGCGAGAGTCAAGTAACCTCAGGGCATCCATGAGGTGCTCCACACATGCATAATTGTCCTGAGCTACCACAGAGCTTAGAAGGCGTCGGTGGCGGTGATCCAAATGGAGGGAAGGAAGAAGGGGAGAGGAGAGGTGCTCGGGAGTGGTGGAGACAACAGAGGTGCGATTAGGGATGAGGTAGAGCCATCCATGGGCTTTTATAGCCATGGGAAGGTGAGAGCCATTGCATGTGGAGTCAAAGAGCACAAGGGCCGAGAGCGGCATTGCTCGGTGGGCGGCGTGGCATGAGGCGGTGGAAGAGAGGGGGTAGGGCCAGTGTGCTATGCAAAGGGAGCATGCAAACTAGTCAGTATAGGCGGGGAAAGGAGGGCACTGTAGAGGGAAGGGAGGAGAGGGAGTCCAGGCATAACGGAGCACTGCAGAGGTGTCACTGGGCACAAGAGCGGTGGAGGCGGGCCACACATAGGGGAAGGCGGTAGGCGGTGAGGTTGGGGTACATGTGACACGGGCGTAGGCGTGCTCTAGGCACTACAGGCATGGGTCTACATGGCGCTGGCATAGAGAGAGAGGGGTGAGCCAGCTAGGCTGGGCCATTGCCACTGGATCGGGGAGAGGCAAGGGATGGGTTGGGCCCGCACAAGGAGGGTTTTAAATTTTCAAAAATTTTGAAACTCAAGTGAAAATTTGAGAAGCACATTCAAATCAAATTCAAATTTTGAAACTTCATTTCATAATTTATTTTGCAGGCCCAAAATGGGGTGTTGCAAATCCTACCCCCTTTAAACAGAATCTCGACCCCAAGATTCAGCCTACCTTAAGAACAAAAATGGGTTATCTATCTTGAGCTGATCTTCACGCTCCCAGGTGGCTTCTATTTCCAAGTGGTTGTTGCACTGGACTTTGCAAAGATGGATGATCCGGCGCCTTGTCTACTTCTCAGTGATGTCAAGTATCTTGATCGAATGTTTTGGATACGTCAGGTCTTTCTAGAGCTTGATGGTCTCTACTGGAGTTTATTTTTTAGGTACTCTAAGACACTTCTTAAGTTGTGAGATGTGAAACATGTTGTGGACATCTACCAGGCTCGTATGTAATTCTAGTCAATAGGCTACTTCTCCACACTTGACAGTGATTGGGAACAGGCCTATATATCTTGGCGCAAGCTTGCCTTTTACATTGAATCCCTGGATCCCTCAAAGGGGTGACACCTTGAGATAAACATGATCTCCAACTTCGAAAGGTAACTCCCTACAACAATTGTCGGCATAGCTCTTTTTGTCTGAATTGGACAGCTTGTTGGCTATATCTAATCAATCAAACTTTCTCTTTTGCTTGTTTAAGGGTATCTAGTCTAAAGATATATCCTTCTCCCACTTCTAAACAATGCAGAGGGGTTCTACACTTCCTACCATAGAGTGCTTCGAATGGGGACATCTTCAGACTGGACCAATAACTGTTGTTATATGAGAATTCCACGTAAGGCAAGCACTCCTCCCAATTTGCGGTAAACTCTAGGGTACAAGCCCAAGCATGTCTTTGAGAATCTAGTTTACTCTTTCTATTTGCCTATCAGTCTGAGGGTGATATGCTGTGCTGAAGGCTAGGTGGGTTCCAAGTACGTCATGCAGACTAGCCTAGAAATGTGAGGTGAATTGGGAACCTCAATTTGAGACTATTCTCTTGGGTACTCCATGTAAACAGATGATGTGAGCCATATACAACTCGGCCAATCTATCTCCCTTGTAGGTAGTCTTCATAGGGATAAAGTGGGCGACTTTGGTCAACCTGTCAACTATGACCCATATGAAATCATACCCAAATTTTGTTCATGGTAGCCTAGTAATGAAATCCATTCTAACTTCTTCCCACTTCTAGTAGGTTTAAGGGTTAAAGTAATGTTGTAGGTTTTCAGTGCTCTACTTTTATTCATTGACACACATCACAATAAGCCACAAACTCGACGATGTCTCTTTTCATACGAGGCCACCAACATAGGGCCTTCATATCTTAATACATCTTGATGCTTCCTGGGTGCAAGGTATATGTTGAGCTATGGGCTTTTTTGAGTATCAAGTCCTTGAGCTCATTTTGATGGGGAACAAAGGGCATTTCCCGAACAATAGGATTCTTTATTGATCTTTGATAATCTTGGAGGCTTTTTCCTTAGCCATGTGGCGCTTAAATCATTGGAGTCCAGAATGTCCTTCTTGAGCTTCCTTAATCTGCTCATGTAAGGTTGGGTGTACTTCCATAGCAGCTATAGTGCCTTACTCTACTAACTCTAGGTTGAGTACTCCAATTTCTTGTAGAGTTTAGGTTAAAATTCTTGAACCATGATATTGCTACAGTAGGGCATACAGCTTAATGCATCAACCACTACATTAGCTTTTCTAAGATGGTAATGGATGTCTAAGTTATAATCCTTGATTAGCTATAACCATCTTCTTTGTCGATGGTTGGGGTTTGTCTGGGTGAAATGTACTTGAGATCTTCTGGTCTATGTAGATATCATAATGGTTTTTGATCAAGTAATGCTGCTAAATTTTTAGAGCATGCACCACTGATTCTAACTCCAGGACATTGCTTGGATAATTATCTTCATGGGGATGAATTTATGTGGACATATATGGCACCAATTTTCCTCCTTGCATGAGCACGTAGCCAAGACCTTGGCACGAGGCATCACAGTAGACTTTAAAATCCTTGTGTATATCTGGCAGGACTAACACAAGGGTAGTGGTTAATTTCTTCTTCAACTCTTGAAAACTCTTGTGACATGCATATGTCCATGTGTATTTTTTTCTTTCTTGAGTAGGTAAGTCATTAGTCTAGACAACTTAGAAAATCCCTCTATGAAGCTTTTGTAGTATCCAGCCAAATTGAGGAAACTACGCACTTCGATCACTTAGGTGGGTTGCTTCCATTGGAGAACAACTTCTACTTTGGATGGATTTACTACTACTCCTCCAGTAGACATAATATATCTGAGAAAACTGATCTCATAGAGCCAGAAGTCACATTTGTTGTACTTGGCAAACAGCTGCTACTCTTTAAGCTTTTCTAGGACCAATCATAGATATTTGGTATGTTCTTCAGCGGTATAGGAATAAATTAGGATGTCATCTATGAATACAACCACAAATTTGTCCTAGTATTCCACGAATAATTTGTTCATGACATTCATGAAGTAGGCTAGCGCATTAGTCATGTCAAACAATATGATTGTGAATTCATACAGGCCATATCGGGTAGTAAAAGACATTTTGGAGATATATTCAGCCCTGATCTTGAGTTGATGGTATCGTGACCTTAATTCTATCTTAGAAAATACCATGCCTCCTAAAAGCTGATCAAACAGATCATCAATACAAGGTAAGGGATACTTGTTTTTGATGGTCATATCATTGAGGACTTTATAATCCACACACATTCTGACGGTGTCGTCCTTCTAATTCACAAAGAGTACTGGTGAACACCAGGGGGATGAGCTAGGTCTAATGAATCTTTTCTCTTATAAATCTTTAATCTATGTTCTTAACTCTTCAAGTTCATCCACAGTCATTCTGTTGGGTCTCTTAGCAATTGGGGTGGTTCCTGGTTTTAGATTGATCACAAGTTCTATGTCTCGGTTTGGTGGCATGCCACACAATTCTTCTATGCAAACTTCTAGGTAGTCTTGTACTATAGACATTTCTTCTAGTGGCATATCTTAGAGGTGATGGATGGCACGACCCAAAGAGGGGCAATCCATATTAACCTTTATTGCTAGTCTAGGATGCTTAGTGAGTACTACATTTCTATTAGCACAATCTATCATTCCTTGGTATTTGGCTAACCAATTCATCCCTAGGATGATATCTAGAGTTTGGTATTGCAACACCATAAGGTCTGGTAAAAATCCAAAGTCTACCATGGTGATCACTACTTTGGGTTCACTAATGTAGTAGTTAAGGGCCCTCCTGGTGAGCAAAGTACCACGGGTCTCTTCAATCTAAAGGTTGGCAATTTGAGTCTTTCAACAAATTTCCCCAATATGAAAGAATATGAAGCCCCAGAATCAAATAGAACTTGTGTAGGTACTGACTTAATAGAAAATGTACCCATTAGTACTTTGGTGGCTTCCTAAGCTTCCTCTAAAGGAATACGCGTAGGCTACGGAAGCAGAAAACAAAACTTTTCTATCGCGCACCCAAGAACATCATGGTAAGGAAGGATCATGGATTGTTACCACTTAGACGCGCAGCACAGCGGAAGAAGAATTGGAAACCGATCCAATCACGCGCGTCGAGGTAGTAGTGGAAGTAGCCGATCGTCCCGAACAGATCGTCTCTCTCCACGCACGCCGATCAACATCGCAACGAGCAGCGCCTCCACCGTATCCACACGTCCGGGGCTGGGCGCCGATCGCGAGTGTACTAGCACTCGTGAGCGGCTAGGTTTGGCTCGGGAGGTGGCGGCTAGGGTTTTGCTAGATGTTAACGAGGGACCGAATCCCTCGCCCCTCGCCTCCATATGTATAGACCTCCTCACGTGGGCCTCATGGACCGAGGCCCAATAGGAGTCTATTCGGATCTCTATCCGAATTGAGCCCATATCCGAATCATATTCGAATTAGTGTTCCAACCCGTTAAGCGTGCGACCACAGAGGTTCACGTATACTTGGTTGTGACCAAAACGCCTTTCCGGTTACCATGTTAATAGCGCCTCTAGTAAGACATATTAACCCCAAAGTATATGTAAAGATCATATCGGTGAACCTGTAATGTTCTCTCATGTACGAATCCTTTTGCCTCACGATATAGATTGAGCTCAAGGCGAGACCTGTGTCATCCTCTTAATAGCTCAATCACTCTCTCGATTCCGTGATGGATTATAAACTTATGATTGACTCCTCAATCACCTTGGCATGGCCATGCACTTTCATAATCCATTACATCGAGGGGCCTAGAGATATCTCTCCCATAAGGAGGGGCAAATTCTATCTTGATCATTCACATCCCACTACATGTTTCATGGCAAACCCGAAGACTACTTTTATGACTACCCAGTTACGGAGTAGTGTTTAGTAGTCCCAAAATAAGCTACTACTCATGTTGGGAACCATGATGATCTCAAGTCTAAGGATTCTACATAAACACTACTTGAGACCAGCCGATGACACATAGAATCTCTGCAGTGTCTCATGGCAGGTCTATCCAACATATGTTCACTAACACATGTCCATATTATTGATTTGGTATCACCATACCATGATCCATGAGACATGATCATCAATCAATACATATGCTGATCTTTGTCTTTGAATCATATTTGTTCCTCATATGATATACGATCAGGGATCATTTAGAAATAGCAACATTTTAGTATTTAAGAGTCTCATGAATAAGTCACATACTCATTGATCAATAATGATGATGTCTATTCCAAGGAACAAAGTAATGTATCATAAGCATAGTATGTGATATACAACATCTCCATGTTGCCTCTAGGGCATATCACTAACATCCTCTACAGTGATGTGGTTCATGCGGCCTTGGTTTGGTGTTGAGGTAGTCCTGGATGCTTGAGGGGTCTGATGGCCTTTGCTAGGAGTTGATGGTGGACCTCGAGTCAGAGTGGCTCCCAGGTTGAGCTTCACTGGGGAGACTTGACGATTTGGGCATCGGTTGGTGAAGTACCCTTTTTCTCCACAACTAAAGTAATGGAGATGAGTTGTTAGCTTGGTTGTAGAAGATTGCCTCGAGGGACAAGGGGTGCTGACTACATGATGCAGACATCACACTTTCGGTTCCAAACCCATTTCCACCTACTGCTACAACTCTAGAAGCAATTCAAGGACCAGTCACTCGAGCCCGTGCACGTGAACTTAATTATGTGATTCTTCTACGGAATGAAGGTCAAGTAGATGGCAAGGAATGAGAGCCAAATAAAAGGTGCTGCACCACCTGCCTTTGGGGCTCGGCCCATGTAATAAAGACCTCTGTTTAAGCAGTTTAGGAAAGGTTAGGAGGAGATTTCGCCCTGCCTTACTTGCTGGCCGAATTTCCCTCCCCCCTCTCCTATTTAGTTCAGGCCGAGCTCCCCTTGTGACGGGGGTTTTCTTTGTGCAAGTTTAGCCATCGTGCAAATAGAACTGCTCTTCGGTTGTGTCGAGCGACCACCTGTAAGACAGCCATTGTGAACCCCAACTTGAGTGATTTCAGTTTGCCTACATCTTGTTCTTGCTTGTTCTTTGATTGCTCGCATGAATTGAACTTCGTGTTCAGGTTGATCTCGCTGTCCAGTAAGGTCAATAACAAATTGGAGTTGGTTCAGCGATTGCTAAGGCGCCCAAACCCATTCGTTCGTAGCCGGATCGCGAGAGTCATCTCCTTCAAATTGAAATTATCCTCTCACCGAAAGATTGGGCATTTCAGTCCTATTAAGTGGTATCAGATTTCAAGTTGCTCGGTGAGATTTTACTGCTTTCATAGTTAGACTTTCATTCCTATAGTCCACTTCAAAAGCAAGAAAAAAGGGTTCGATCATCCTGTCCCAAAACCTCGTTGTGCCTTGCATTTTCTTTCAGTAATTTTGCATTGTTGAGTTTGTGTTGCTTTGTCGTTTCAAGTTGCTGATCCCGTAGCCGCCGTGTATTAACTGTTGGCACCGCATACCCTCCTTGTTGCCTTTTGTTCCCTATCTATTGACACTCAGGGCCTTCCTTTCGAACAGGCAGCCAATTCTTTTAAAAGTAGAACAAATCGCTTTACCATATTTCTGTTTGCATCAAAAGGACACCAGCGTGACAACAGCAAAAAAAAGGCTAGGTGCATTCAAAAAAAAGAGCCGCACCTAATCTCATAAGAAAGGAAAGCATCAATTCCCTGTTGCGCTTGCTGTAATTTCCTTTTTGTGTTGCCACCAAAGAAGGCAAGCATTTATTTCCAATTCTGCCACGCCACAAAGTAGGAAGGAAAGGTCCCAGCTTGATTCGTGCTCTTTTAATTACCATTTTACCCCTGGTCACCAAAAACACCTAAAATTTTGTTGTGACTAGTACACTCTCTAGACCTTACGAAGGCTAGACACGAGTTTTCAAGTAGCCTTTTTTGTGAAAAAAAAATCCTTTCATCATTTGAGACTAGCTGTTGCATACTACTCTAGCTAGGGGCTGTTTGCATTGCACTTCGTTTGTCTTTACGTGTGCTCCACGTCGTGTGAACAATCTGTGCCCTAACATTGGCTTCGAGTAGTCAGCTAGCGTCTCTCCTAGTACATGGTGTGAGATTTCTCCTTGCTTGCATCAGGTCACATTATTCTTTGCGCGCAAACCTACTGCAACTTTTCTCACCTTGTTTATATCAGCAACTTGTGCGCGTGCTTTGAACACTTATTCAACTTGCATTTACTGATTTGATTGTGCTATTCCTTGCTACAAAGTGACACCTTCCTACAGGTACACAGATTTCTACAATGAACAGGTTTGTGTTACCTGGCAATCGCTCCATCCAATCTCCACCGGTTGCACCGCTGGTTGCAGGTCACCCCTGTTAGCTTGGTAAGAATTGGTAAGAATGTGATAACGGCTTTAGCGTTTGTGATCTGAATAAAACATCATCCTATTAGTTGTAGGACACACACTTGTTCTTTGTTCTCTTGTTTCTTTGTGTTAACAATGACAGGCCCTTCAGATCATTCTGCAAACAGCATGGCGCATTCTCCTCGAACAAAGGGCATCATACAGCATTTTGAGCGGCAAATAAAGTTGCAGGTAGAAGGACTTGATGACGATATCCGCACAACAAATGAGCGTTTGGAACAGCTTGAGAGTACCCAGATTGCAACAGGTGCCACGCTCAATGAGATGAAGACCGCTCAGACCGCCACCAACAATAATTTGGCCAACATCATGACACAACTTCAAGATCTATCCCAACAGCTTTCTAATGTTGTACAGCACCAAGCTACCCACAGCGAGATTGATGCCCACGGCGATGTTGATTATGCCGGTGACACCGAGCATGATGAGCTTCCCAATAACTTCAATGCTCAGGATCCTCATCGGCGGCATCCAAATCAGCGAGGGCGACACCAATACCAGCACAGACGTGAGGTACGTAATCAGGATGATTCTTTTGCTAAGGTTCAATTCACTATACCTGCGTTCAATGGCAAATATAATCCTGATGCTTATCTTGACTGGGAGCTAGCTGTTGATCAAAAGTTTGCATGCCATGCTTTTCCTGTCAATAATCAAGTTAGGGCTGCTACTAGTGAGTTTACAGATTTTGCATCTATATGGTGGCGAGAACATTGCAGTAAGAATCCCAATAACATACCCACAACCTGGGATGCTTTAAAACTGCTCATGCAACACAGATTTGTTCCGTCATACTATGCTCGTGACATGCTTAATAAACTACAATGCCTCCACCAAGGCACAAAAACTGTAGAAGAATATTTTCAGGAGCTGCAAATTGGTATATTGCGTTGTGGTTTAGTTGAGAATGATGATGCAGCTATGGCAAGGTTTTTGGGGGGGCTAAACCGTGAAATTCAGGATGTTCTTGATTACAAGGAGTATAATAGTATTACTTGATTGTTCCATCTTGCATGCAAAGCTGAACGTGAAGTGCAGGGACGTCAAACAAGGACACAGGCTAATTTTTCTGCAGGTCGCACCATTTCTTGGAAACTGTAACATCCTGATTTTCAGAAATTTTTAAAACCTGGAATTTAAAAATAAATTTTTGGAATTTTCTGGAATTAATAAAGCTTAATTTGAATTTTTAGAATTTTAAAAGGATTTAATATGATTAAATTAAACTCCAACATTTGCTGAAAATATTTTATTCGAGTTCCTTGAGTCACAAGGAATTTTCTGGTATTTTTGGTGAATTTTTGGGATTTATTTGCTATTTTCTAGAGCTTTTACAAGTTTATTTTGAATTTATAGAAAAAGGAAAAATCCTCAGCCACTGGATCCCCACTCCCCTCCACGCGGCAGCCATCCCCACGCCATCTCCCTCTCCCGCGCCCCGCCTCCCTCTCGGTCGTCCGATCCCCGCGCCGTGCCTCCCCAGCCGTCGGATCCGACCGCCCGCGCGAACCCTAACCCTAGCGCGCCGCCGCCGCCCGCTCCGCGCCGTCTGATCTACGCCCATGTGACGTGACCTGATCTCCGCCGTCCGAACCGCGTCCGCGTGAAACCCGCGCCGTATCCGATTGAAACTTCCTCGGTTCGCGTGTTTTTATACGCGTTCTTCCCTCGATTCGCGTGCACCCGCGTCGCCGCCACCCTCGCCTTCGTCCTCGCGCCCGCGCTGCCACCGGAGTCGCTCCGTCGTCGCGCCGCCACCACCCGTGCGCCTCGCCGTGCGCCCGTCCCCGTCGCCATTGTCGAAGACCCCACTGGTGAGTCCCCGAGCCATCTCCCTCGCCCGCGTCGCCTCCCGTCGCTCTCGTCGCCGCCTTCATCGCCGGACGCGCCCGCTCCTCTCGCCTCAATCGCGCGCCGCTCACCACGCGCGCCCCCGCGCTCGCGCGCCGCGCGGCGCGCCGCGCGCGCGCCCGCCCACGCGTCGCCGATCCGCCCCGCGCGCGCATCCCGCCGTCCAACCCACGCCCGCGCGCTGCGCTCGCGCGCCACGCGACGCGCGCCGCGCCATGCGTCGGCAATCGATCATCGCCCCGCCTCTGAGCCGCTCCATCCTTACCATCGGTCCAGATCTGCATCGACGGATCAGATGCATCCACGCGTCTCACCCCCGGCCGCCCGATCCCGCACCGCCGCCGCGCCCGAAACCGCCAGCTCAGCCCTACCCACGTGGCATGCCACGTCAGCCCTAATGCCACGTGGCATGCCACGTGTCTGCCACGTCAGCAACATCCGGCCCCTCGGTGCCATGTGGTAGCCACGTTAGCGGCCATGTCAGCAAGGTGCCACGTGTCGGCACATGCGCGCGCCACATCAGCCAGCCTCACCGCGGCAGCGCCCTCTCTCCCGCGTGCACTGTTTCATGCGCCGGGTTCAGCGTGGACCAGTTCTACGTGGACTGGGTTCACAGCACAGTGCCCTTTTCCAATTTTCTCGATTTAATTTTAGATTAATTTTTCGACAGCCCGTTCTCCTCCGTCCTAGCTCCGATTGACCCCGTTCTTTTTTCTAAATTCATGTAAAATCGAGCTCTATCTTTTGGTTCTGGTTTCATGATTTTTGGAGTTTATTTGCTTGTCATTTTATGTGTTTTTCATGTTTCAGTCGTTTTCTCTCTCGTTAGATTCGGATTTCGGAGGAGCAGGATCTACGCCCGAAGACCAAGAGTACCTCACTGAGCATAACCAAGGCAAGTCATGTCCTTTGATCATGTTGAACCTAGTTTGTAATCTATTATTTAATTATTTTGTTTTAAATTATTTTGTCCTCACTGAGCATAACCCAGTTTGTTTTAATTATTTTGTTGAACCCAGTCATGTCCTTTGATCATGTTGAACCCAGTTCGGATCTTCGTTTCTTTTCAGCCATGGCAGCCTTGGGAAGAGAGAGAGGGCAGGGAGGACGTCCAAGAAGGGGTGGGGGCGGCCAAGGGGGTGGGAGGGGGCTTGGCTAGGGTTTGGGGAAAGAAAAAGGGGTAGCTTGGGCCCCCTTTGGGCTGGTTGGCCCAAATTGGCTAGGCCCTCCTCTAGGAAGCCCAAATTCTATATTTTTTAATGAATTAAATTTATTCTTTTATTTTGGACAATTTCCCAAATTAATTTCCGCCTCATGATTCACCAAAAAAGCGGAAACTCCCATTTTTAAAAAACCTCTGGCAAAGCAGCGATTAGGATATTACAGGTGCGTCATTGGCGGTGGTTATATAAATTGGTTTTCACTCGGGCGAGTGATCGTGCAGTAAAGGGGGAAGTGTTGGAGCACTTCGAGGGATGAGGTAGTCTCGCCCGGGTATACTTAAGGACTTAACTTTGTGCGCCATTGATCTGAGTCTTACCGTGCAAACCACATGTATGGTATGGGACAAACCTGGCTAACTAATTTGGGATGTTTCAACTTTAATCTTGCCATTGAGATGAACATGGTTGCTGATTTCCATGTGGCGCAAGGGGGGTGTGATGCGAAACCCTAGCGGGCGGATTGAGTTGGAATTGAAGTTTGTAAAGGTCTTGTTGTGATTACCTTAAGCTGAGGCTAATCACATCGTGTGGGTACAGTTGTGCAACCTCTGCAGAGTGTAAAACTATTCGAATACCCGCGTCCTCGATCATGGACAATGCTCGATGATTTCACACGAGGGGTAGTTATTTCTGAAAACTTGTGAATGGAAGTGGACAGGTGTTCACTGTTGGTTTAGCTTATGGATGGGAAGTTCATAAGTGGTTGGTTTAGCTTATGAATGAGAGGTCCATAAGTGGTTAGTTTAGCTTGTGGATGGGAGGTTCGCAAGTGGTATGTCAATTTCTTTGATTATTTATTTAATTATTGTTTTACTTAAAGTTCGCTTTCAATCTATTTACTGTATTTACCTTCAACTGTCATTTATGCAAATTAACCTTTCAGCCATCCTTTGGTAAACCTTGCATACTATATTGCATTCATTTGTTACAAACGACTTGCTGAGTACCAATGTACTCATGGCTTTATGCCCAATGTTGCTCAGTTGAGGAAGAGGAGTATCACCAGCAGGAGGTTCCAGAATGAGAGTACTTCGACGACTTCACGGATTAGGCTTCGTCCTCCACTCGATAGCCTGTGGGCTTGTCGATTGGCCACTACACTTTATTTTTGGATTTCCACTGCTACTCTTGTTAAGCCTTCGGGCTAGTCTATTGTAAGCTTGATCATAAGGTCGTACCTCTTGATATTTATTGATATTTGAGTTTTCCTTTTATTTTATCGTGTATATGGTTGTGATGACATCTATGTTTGACTGTGTGCACTAGCATGATCCTGTGACTAGTGCAGAATACACAGGGAGTCCAGATTTGCATATTCAGGTCTCGACAGAAACCAACAACTGCAGCTGTGTCCACCTCCCATTCAGCTGCACCATCTTCGTCTGGCAGCAAACAACAAAACCGTGACTTCAGCACGACATGTTTCTATTGCAACCAAAGCTGTACACAACAGTTCAGCATCAAGTGCTTCGGTCGCGTCTTTCGGATGCACCAAGGATATCCAGTGCCACTGCTGCAAGGGCTATGGGCACGTCATCTGTGACTGTCCAAACAAGCGTGTATTGATCATACGTGAGGATGGTGAGTATTCTTTAGCTAGTGATTTGGATGATGCTACATATGCCATGCTTGCCACTGACGTTGCAGGACACGATGACACATTTGCTCATGAAGAACATGTTGCTGCTGATGATGCCGACAAGTATTTGAGCTTTGTCGTGCAGCGTGTCCTGAGTACGCAGATTGCACCACAAGAACAAAACCAACGCCATACTTTGTTTCACATCAAAGGCGTTGTTCAAGAGCGATCAATTCGCATTATCATTGATGGAGGCAGCTGCAACAACTTGGCAAGCACAGATCTGGTGGAGAAGCTTGCACTCCAAACTCGACCACATCCCCACCCCTACCACATCCAATGACTCAACCAAGGTGGTAAGATGAAGGTAACACGTTCTGTACAGGTACACTGGGCTATGGGTTCGTATCATGATTACGTTGATTATGATGTTGTTCCTATGCAAGCATGCTCTTTGTTGCTAGGTCGACCTTGGCAATATGATACAGATTGTGTGCATAATGGTCGGACTAACCAATACTCACTCATGTTTAAAGGAAAGAAAATTGTTTTGCACCCAATGACCCCTGAACAAATTGTGCGTGATGAACTTGCTGGGGCGAGTAGAGAACGTAAACAAAGTGAGAATCAGGTTGTAGCAAATACAATAAAACTGAATGGTCCTGTTTTGCTTGCTACACAATCTGATTTTGCTGAGTGGGACGCTAGTACCTCTACTTGTTATGCTCTCATGTGCACACAGGTGCTGTTTTCGATTGATGATGTACCTACTTTTGTGCATCCTACTGTCACTAACATTTTGCAGGAATACTCCGACATGTTTCCAAAAGAGGTACCTGCAGGTCTCCCACCTCTTCGCGGCATTGAGCATCAGATTGACCTTATTCCGGGAGCTTCACTACCCAACCGTGCACCATACTGCACCAAACCGGATGAGACAAAAGAAATTCAGTGCCAGGTTCAAGAATTGCTTGATAAGGGGTACATTCGTGAATCTCTTAGTCCATGTGTTGTTCCTGTCCTTTTAGTGCCCAAAAAAGATGGTTCCTGGTGTATGTGTGTTGATTGTCGCGCCATTAACAATATCACAGTTCGCTATCGTCACCCTATTTCTAGGTTAGATGATATGCTTGATGAACTAAGTGGTGCTGTTGTGTTCTCTAAGGTTGATTTGCGTAGTGGGTACCATCAGATTCGCATGAAATTGGGGGCTGAATGGAAAACAGCTTTCAAAACTAAGTTTGGTTTGTATGAGTGGTTAGTCATGCCTTTTGGATTAACTAACGCACCCAACACTTTTATGCAACTTATGAATAAAGTTTTGCGTGCTTTTATAGGTAAATTTGTGGTTGTCTGTTTCGATGATATACTGATTTACAACAAATCTTTGACGGAACATCTTGATCATTTATGTGCTATTTTTGACGTTTTGCGTAGTGCACATCTATTTGGAAACTTGGATAAGTGCAGTTTTTGCACAGATCGTGTGTCTTTTCTTGGCTATGTTGTTACAGCACAGGGTATAGAAGTGGACAGCACCAAGATCGACGCAATCCAAAGCTGGCCAACTCCCACCATGGTGACACAAATTCGGAGTTTCCTCGGGCTTGCTGGATTCTATCGCAGATTCATTCGAGATTTCAGCACCATCGCCGCCCCACTGAATGAACTCACAAAAAAAGGTGTTCCCTTCTCTTGGGGTCCAGCACAGGATGACGCCTTCATGACCTTGAAAGATAAGTTAACACATGCACATTTACTTCAGCTTCCTGATTTTACTAAAATGTTTGAGCTAGAATGTGATGTTAGTGGAATTGGGTTGGGTGGTGTGTTGCTACAAGAGGGCAAGCCAGTTGCTTATTTCAGTGAGAAATTAAGTGGTCCTAGTCTGAACTATTCCACTTGTGATAAAGAGTTATTTGCTTTGGTTCGAACCTTGGAAACATGGCAACATTACTTATGGCCACAAGAATTTGTTATTCATTCTGACGATGAATCTTTGAAGCATATTCTAAACCAATCAAATCTGAATCGTAGGCATGCTCGTTGGGTGGAATTCATTGAGTCTTTCCCTATGTCATCAAACACAAGAAAGGGAAAGAAAATGTCATTGCTGATGCCTTGTCTCATCGATACACTATGCTCTCACAACTTGATTTCAAAATTTTTGGGCTTCAAACCGTGAAAGAGCAGTACGTTCTTGATCCTGATTTCAAGGACGTGGTAGTGCATTGCAAAGATGGACGAACGTGGGGGAAGTTCTTCCTGGATGACGGCTTCCTATTCCGTGCTAACAAGCTGTGCATACCAGCTAGTTCTATTCGCCTTTTGTTGTTACAGGAAGCACATGGAGGTGGCCTCATGGGACATTTTGGCGTTAAGAAGACGGAGGACATTCTCGCAAATCACTTCTTCTGGCCCAAGATGCAACGCGATGTGGAGAGATTTGTCGCTCGCTGCACTACATGTTAAAAAGCTAAGTCACGACTCAATCCCCATGGTTTGTATATGCCTCTTCTTGTTCCTAATGTTTCTTGGGAAGATATTTCAATGGACTTTGTCCTAGGATTGCCTAGAACCAAGAGGGGAAGGGACAACATCTTCATCGTTGTAGACAGATTTTCCAAAATGGCTCACTTCTTACCTTGTCACAAGAGCGATGATGCTACTAATGTTGCTGATTTATTCTTTCGTGAAATTGTTCGCTTGCATGGTGTGCCCAAAACAATAGTCTCCGATCGTGATACAAAGTTCCTTAGTCATTTTTGGAGAACTTTGTGGAACAAATTAGGGACTAAGTTGTTGTTCAGCACTACGTGTCATCCCCAAACTGATGGTCAAACTGAAGTTGTTAATCGAACTTTATCTACCATGCTTAGGGCTATTCTAAATAAAAATCTGAAACTTTGGGAAGAATGTTTACCTCATATTGAATTTGCTTATAATCGTGCCATACATTCAACCACCAAGATGTGCCCTTTTCAGATTGTATATGGGCTCATTCCTCGTGCTCCAATTGATTTCATCTCTACTTTAGACACCGAGCACTTGAATGTTGATGCTAACCAACGTGTAGATCTGATCTTGAAAATACATGAACAAACAAGGGAGAATATTGAGCATATGAATGTAAAGAATAAACTTGACCTTCCAGCAGCCTATGGTGAGGAAGACATATGTCGGTGAGGAAGAGCAGATTCCGTCGAGGACGACTCCAATTCAAGAAGGGGAGGATAATGCGGACATCACACTTTTAGTCCCAAACCCATTTCCACCTACTGCTACAACTCCAGAAGCAATTCAAGGACCAGTCACTCGAGCCCGTGCACGTGAACTTAATTATGTGATTCTTCTACGGAATGAAGGTCAAGTAGATGGCAAGGAATGAGAGCCAAATAAAAGGTGCTACGCCACCTGCCTTTGGGGCTGGGCCCATGTAATAAAGACCTCTATTTAGGCAGTTTAGGAAAGGTTACGAGGAGATTTCGCCCTGCCTTACTTGCTGGCCGAATTCCCCTCCCCCCTCTTCTATTTAGTTCAGGCCGAGCTCCCCTTGTGACGGGGTTTTCTTTGTGCAAGTTTAGCCATCATGCAAATAGAATTGTTCTTCAGTTGTGTCGAGTGACCACCTGTAAGATAGCCATTGTGAACCCCAACTTGAGTGATTTCAGTTTTCCTACATCTTGTTCTTGCTTGTTCTTCGATTGCTCGCAGGAATTGAACTTCGTGTTCAGGTTGATCTCGCTGTCCAGTAAGGTCAATAACCAATTGGAGTTGGTTCAGCAATTGCTAAGGCGCCCACGACCCATTCATTCGTAGTCGGATCGCGAGAGTCATCTCCTTCAAATTGAAATTATCCTCTCACCGAAAGATTGGGCATTTCAGTCCTATTACTACATCCCCACTAGGACATGGGGCTGAAGCTGGTGCTTTTGGTGGTGGAGTTGCAACTTGTTTGAAGGACGGGTTGCCATGGTATACTAGCCTCTAAGTGTAGCTGCCTTGAGGTCTTTGAGCTTCCATCTTTCACTTGCGGCTGCCCTCCATCATTCTCCTCTCATTTTCTAGAATGAGAGCTTTGTTGACCTGGTGGTGGAAACTTGGATGGTCTTGGATAATCAATTGCACTCTCATCTCCTCATGCATACATTCCTAGAAGCGATCAATCTTCTCCTCTTTATCAGCTACGTCTCCTGGGGCATAGCAGACCAGTTGGTTGACTCTGGTATTTATCAGCTACATCTCCTAGGGCATAGCAGGCCAGTTGGTTGACTCTGGTAAGATACTCATTGATAGACATGTTTTCTTGCTTTAAAGCTCAAAAATTATTCTTTTTCATCCTTATAATGCCAACAGGTACAAGTTTATCCCGAAGGCGGCCTTGAATTCTAGTCATAGGATTACATGCCTCACTGGTTTAGTTTCTTCTTCTTCTTGCCCTTTGGCATTCTTTGCCACTTGTTCTTATTGTCCTTGTTGTCATTGCTCTTGCTATCCTTGTTCTTACTGTCCTTGTTCTTGTTGTCCCTCAGCTGCTGGGACTTCCTCTTCTTTGGACTCTTTGAACAAGTTGTCACAAACAACTTGCTGAGTACTCTATGTACTCACGGCTATATCTATATTTGCTTAGTTTATGAAGAAGAGCCACATCAAACAGAGTAATTTGAAGTTCTCTTCAACAACTTCACGAATTAAGACTTCTCTCTTCAGTCGATTGCCTGTGGGCAAGTTAAATGGATACTACACTTATTTTTGCTTTCCACTGCTAGCTTTTATTAAAGTCCTTCAGGCTATTATTTGTAAGCTTGGCCTAAGGTCGCTACTCTGATAAGTAATAACATTTGAGTTTTCTTAGTTAATCATGATCATGGTTGATATTTCACCTATGTTACCACTGTGTGCACTAACGTGATCCTAGAATAGTGTAGAATACACGGAGAGATCGAACCTGCATATTCGACCCTCGATAGATTTGTACCTTGATCTTGAAGGAGGAAGACCCTTAGGTGCTTTTGGATCAATAGATTTGAAGGAATCACAACAAAATACGGAGATCTCAAATTTGGGGATTGTGGAGAGTGAGATGGAGAGAGAGGAAGACGGTGGTACGACATGAGAAAGGCAGAAGGATTGCTCGGTGAAAGTGAAAGGAAGGATAAGGGGGTGGTGCGGTAGTTAATGCGACCACCAACTGACGTGGTAGTACCGCAACTTCAAGACTGGTATTACCATGGAGTGGTAGTACTGTAGGTTCTATGCCTGTAGTACCGCTGAAATAATGGCGGTAGTTCCATTTTTCTGAATCTACAAGGATGGATTTTGGGAATTTTTGGAAAATATGCAAATGGTCCCTAGTTTTGCAGTCAAACAAGTTTCCTTCAGGATCATTATGCATTAAGCAAGCCAAATAATATCTGAAAACATAGTTTTTATGAATATAGAGGTTTTTGGGAAATATTTTGAAAACAAGAAACCAAACAAGAATTGAAAACAAGATTGTTGAAGACTCGATACACTTTACTACAAGATAAGTAACCAAATAAGAAACCAACACCGCAACGACTTTGAGAGTCGAACACCTTTTCTTAAAATGTAACACTTGCAACTAAAGACACAAAAATAAGAGATGTTCAATTTTCTTCTAATGAAAAGTTTATAGGAAGTCTTTTTTAAAAGACAATACAAATAAAAGTGATTTATGGCATAACAAGCGGTGTTGATTGCTTCTGCCCAAAAATGATTGGAAGTATTGTATTCATCAAGCATTGTTCTAGTCATCTATATTTGATTTTTCCTCTCTACAACTCAATTTTGTTTCGGAGTGTAGGTGGTTGAAAGTTCATATTTTATTTCAAGTTCATTACAAAAAATCTTCAATTTTAGTATTCTTGAACTCGAAACCATTGTCACTACGCATTTTCTTTATTTTAAAATCAAATTTATTTTGGACTCTTTTTGCAAAAATTTTGAAAATGTCAAATGCTTTGGCTTTGTCATGTAAGAAGAATACCCATATATATTTAAAGTAATCATCTACAATAATTAAACAATAGCTATTATCTCTTATGCTCTTATAGGTTATTGGCCCAAACAAATCCATATGTAAGGGTTCTAATGGCCTAAGGGTTGATATGATACTTTTGGAAAGATGAGAGTTTGCAACTTGTTTTCAAACTTGACGAACTCTACATAATTTGTTTTTCTCAAACTTCATGTCCTTCAAGCTAACCACTAAATCATGTTTGAAAAGTTTTTTGAGTTAAATCATACCTACATGAACTAGCCTTCTATGTCCTAACCAATCCAAAGAGGTTTTGTAATTAAAAAAGTTTTCAAACAAGAATCACTAGAGGTAAAATCAACCAAGTAAAGATTTCCAAATCTAAAACCTTTGAAAACTAATTCATTTTCATATTCCTTTCAATGAGCAAATTAATCTAAGATCACATAATTGAGCTACACAGATAGCAAACTAAAATTTATTGTTTCTACAAGAGATACATTTAAAATTGAAAGGTCATTTGAGATAGTGATTTTACCGAAACCAAGTACCCTTCCTTTGCTATTTCCTTCAAATGTAATCTTCTCATTACTACCAATTTCAAATGTGGTAAACATCTTTCAGTCTCCAGTTATGTGTTCAGTGCAACCGCTATCAAGCACCTAATACCTTCCATCAGTCTTATAGTATACCTACAAAAGAAAATCAAGATCTTTTAGGTACCCAAATTTATTTGGGTCCTTTAAGGTTAGTAACCAAGGCTTTAGGCACCCAAATAGCATTCTTTTTAGCGCCTAAAATTGATGTGGCAACAAATCTTGCAATAATATTGTCATCCTTAGTTTTCTTAAGCATATAGCATGAATCATATAACCCTACAGATGAAGTCTTACTAATAGGACAAATTTGTTGCAAAAGACCTACTTACTGACACTTATGGCAATATTTGCCATTTTGTTTTACAAACCTTGCGAGCTTGTAAACTGGTTTCTTACCTTTCTTGGGTATATACCTAAGTTAATTCTTGCTCTCTAAAAGCTAATTTCTATAATTTAATAACTAACCAAGATTTCTATCATAAATAAAGACCTACACAATTCTAATAATACTAAGGCAACACAATCTAAGTCTCTACAAATATATTTCTAGCTCAACAAGACGTCACAAACTCAATTGCTGGAAATATAAATGTGGAATAGAAGAGACAAAGAAATAACCAAAATAGAGACATGCCATGTTCTTGACGTGGCATCGAAGACTTGCCGGTCTTCACTAATCCACATTGAGGAAAGCCCAATGAATTGGACCGGCTCTATGAATTAAGCCTCACTCCTCAAATTCACTAGTGGTTGTTATTCCTCCACTTCAGAGATGACGAACATCGAGCCACTTACAATTGGCACCAGGCCTTTTCACAACCTTATTGAAGAGATCAACACATGAACCACTTCCAAGCAATCTATGTGCCACCAAACCAAGAGTAATAAACCATGGGCTTCGCTTGAAGGCAATCAAGTGCCAAGGATTAATCTAAAGAATGAATGCACTTCAATTGGGCTCAACTACCTTAAATGAATGCAATTGATGGATGTGAGTTGTGGAAAGGGTGCTACAAGCTCAAAGGTATTCAATGAAGTATTCTCTTGTCTTAGAGCTAGTAGGGTGGTATTTATACCCCTCACCTCAAATTCAACCATTTGAGGATAAAACCCTGAAAAATCAGTAAATATGGCAGTACCACCGTGTATAGGCAGGTACTATAGCACCTGGGGTCCAAATTGGTGTCGTGTATAGGCCAGTAGTACTTGCGGTCATCCCGCTGGGCAAATTGGGCTGCGTAAGTTGGCATGTAGGTGTGTGTGTGACCATGTAGGCGCCATTTTGATCATGATCGCAAGCAACCAGAGCCCTCCTCGCCGATGATGAGCCTTCCGCTCCACAGCGGGTGGAAGATGGCATTGTTGCTGCGTAGTTAAAGTTTAAACCAAGATTAGATTAAGCTAATGATGTTGTTTAAATTTTAAATCACCAGTAAGATGCGGGCCCCATGTTTAATTAGAGTAGAGCCTATGACATGTGGGCCCTCCTATTTAAATATCCTTTTAAAACATGTTTCCACGGTAGCAAGCCACACCTATGAGTCATAGTGTGCATTTCCAATTAGAAAATAATTCTAAAATAAATTAAAATCCATGGGTCCCACCTATCATACACAATAAAATTTATAGAAAAAAGAACAAGAAATTAAAACCCTACGGGTTCCACCTGTCAGTCCAAACTTCTTTATTTTAAGTCAAATTTTGATGAAACAAATTTCTAAATTCATCTAAAATCCAGATCTATCCAATGGAATGAAAATCATGAATTTTTTAGTTCATTTAAATTTTTATTGAAATAAGTTTTAATTTGCTAATCTTTATCCAAATTTTTGTGCAAATGATTAAATAGCGTACGACGCACAAGAAGAAGAAGCTGAAGTGAATCAAGATTCACAAGACTAAGTGACAAGTGAATAAGGTGAGTCCATACTATGATCATGTTGAACCTACATTTTATGCAAGTTATTTTCGTTTAAATTATCAAATTGCATATTGTTATTTATTATCAAATTTGTGTTCACCATAATATTTTAGTTACATATCCATACGTTGTTGATTATTATATCCCATGCCTTCAAATAATTGAATACTCAATCCTTATCACCCTAGAAATTATAAATGTAGTATATTAGTACTAAGTCCATACTTAAGCGCCATGCTTAGTGTTGTTTAGATACTCGGAGGCATTAGTCTGCCCCGACAACATTTCAACATGAACAATGTTTTTGGAAGTCATTAGTGGATAATGACTAGTATGTTGTAACATGATATTTTATGCTTCCCCCAACATGCTTAATTATCTAGGCGGATGGTAAAAGGGGTTGGTGCAATGGATACACGAGAATGTGTGGTCAGTGGTAGAACCACGTAGATAATCCTAAGGACCGAATCTAATGTTGACCTCCCAATGTAAAACAATACAACCGTAAATCTGCAAAGTGCAACTGGGCTAAGTAAGATTTTATCGAACTGTGAAAATTATCTCACTGGTGGGGGAATGGATGGTGCAAGAGGGGTTTTGTGTACAGCCTTGAACGGGACACCAAGTGGAGGGTGAAATCCGTTAGCTGTGCTAGTCATTGTGGAAAGTTGTAGTCCCGCACAATTTATGGAACCCAGTGTGTGTGGCAACAGCCCATATGGGTGAAATGATGGAAGGGGCAAGGTATGTCCTAAAAGCTGTGTGATGATCTCCTCGATCTACATGACCAAGAAATCATGTGGGTAAAAATAGTTGATTATCTTTTGTGGATAAAATATACAACCTTTGTAGAGTAAAAACTGTTTGAACAGCCATGTTCACAATCAAGGGCGGACTTGGGAACTTACTTAGATATAGTTCTATTTCAAAAAACTTTATGGGTGAAATGACAAGTGTTAGGTAGTGAACACCTTGATTTGTATTGCGTTGGGTGTTGTTCTCAGTGATAAATATGAGCAGATGTAACACAGGAAAATAGCATATGGTAATTAATATTATTGCAATCATTCACACATTTAGAAAGCCTATTTTAGTTAAGTTTACTAAGTCTCAGGAATTTCTATTTATTGTAAATTGTTATGGCATTTGGCAAAAATGAAAATAGCCCGAGCCTTCCTTTGGTAAGCCTTGCATCAATATAATTGCATTTTTGTGTACTAGCTCGCAGAGCACGGTGGTTTTGGTGCTCACACTCGCTTACTCAATAAACTCATAAATAGGAGAACAGGATCAGTATGCCTATGATGATGCCCCTAGTAGGATAGGAGAACAGGATCAGTATGCCTATGATGATACCCCTAGTTTTACTGGAGGAGAAGACAAAGGAAATTAGGATGTATTTTAAAGTTTTAAATCCCAGTATGGCGGATTTTGATGAAGATTGTGTGCACATATATTATCCTATCTTGCGTAATATTTGTTGCTCACATTTTACCCCTAGTCGCCTGCTTGTGGATTCTTAGGGTCCTACCTTTTGGTTTTACTATTTCTGTTTTCGCTTTTTAGTATCGTAAGTTTTGGCCGAATAGGCCCTTATGTAAACAATCACCTTATGTGGTGAGATAAAACTCGGATGTTTAATATTTAGATATAATATGTTTATTCCAATATATGAGATGAATCAATAATGTATTTGTGAGTACTATCTACTGATCTAGAGAATAGTGTGGTGGAATTATAGAGAATTCTAGATTGAGAAATTTGGGTCTGACACGAGGAGTCCAACTAGATTGAGAATAGTGTGGTGGAATTATATTTTCCTAACACATGATTGATTAAAAATGTCTTCTAATTGGTAAATTAGTGCAACATGCATTTTATATCTAGAATTACACAAAATATATATGGTGTGAGTTTCATGTAATATCACTTTATTAGGGAAAGTTTGACATCAATCCAAACGATGAAGTGGCCCAAGTGACATGCACTAATATACTTAAGGGTGGGATTCGACAACAATTCTATAAGCTAAAAAAGTGGTATTTCAATAATGTTCCTGTGAATGAAGTACTTACAAAAGGCCCACCACCAAAATATAAAGCCAGAAGATTGGACAAAACTTGTGGAGAAACGGTCAGATCCTCGAAACAAGGTATGAACGAAACAGGACAACGATCATTAGTTGTGCATCTGCTGATATGTTGTACTAATAAGTCTCTAAATCTAGGAAACTTCTAAAAAGAACAAAATTAACTAAGGAAATGTCAAACTTTACCAAACTACTGGTTCTAGCCTTCTAGGAGTTATGTTGCCCAACTTTATTCTCTGGTAAGTTATGGATCTTTTCTCCAATAGCTCATTACACCGTGTTAATAGAAACATAATTGTTGTATCTTCCAATATCTTCTTGTACAAGGAGAAAAACAACACTTAAGACTCAAATGCTATCAAATTTTTCAAAGAAAGCCACTTCAGCAAGAACAAAGGTTGCATGAGTGAAGATGCATAGGAAGCATATGTATGTTCTACATGACATAATTTTCGTTGATAATGTTTGCTTTCTAAATGTTTGTCAAGATTCTTCTTCTGTGAGTGATTAAGAACTAATATTTAGATGTGAACAAGCATAACTACAACTAGTTTACACTACCAAATTTTACTTTCTGGCCACAACAGAAACTCTTATAGAGCAAACTCAGGGCTCAGGCAGAAGCTGAACAACCAGAACTTTTTCTGGACATCGTTTCAGAAGTTTGTCTCAAAGAAGCGCATCAAACACCTCAAAGAAGCGCATCAAACACATTTCTTGTTAACATGGGTTTCCCATCAACTCTGCTTCATCTAGGCGCATCCAAGAGCTAGAAGACACACTTGAGAGAAGAGAGAGGCAAATGCAAGGAACCAGCAGCAGCTCATTGCATGACTTGAATTGAGAAGAAACCAGTAGGAACCATCAAGAAAATGGATACTTTGGCAAAGAAACAAGAACAACGGACTTCGCATTTGTGTGCTAATGAGAAAGAAAGTTATCTTTGGGATATGGTGCTCTTGTTGGTATATGACTATTGAACTTCCTATCTTTTGGAGTATCGTGGAACTCAGTCACCTCTCTTATGTTTGGAAGTATTCATGTCTGAAACGTCCGTGTCTGTTAATGTCAGAAACTTGTCTCTCTAAAACTTCAGTTATGTGTGTGTCGGATGTGGTATGTGAAATGGATCATATGCAGTTCTAATGTGTTTGTGACATTAGCGACGTGTTTTGTAATATCAATTGTGTGCTGGTGTTGTCAAAAATTTACTAATTTCATCATAATTGTACTATGCCACATTAGTATTGTGGTATTGACGAAAAAATACATATGGTCACGATTTGAAAGTGGTATATTGTCAACATGAAAACAAATCATGACGATTTACATTGTCACAACTTTAGTTACCTCAACAGGTCACGTCCACCATTTAATGACAAAACTAGGAGAATGCGTGACAATAACTCTTGTATTGCGTGACAATCACTTTTGTCATAGATTTGCATCATTCTATGAAGTTGACAATCTATGAAGAACAAGAAACGGTTCGTCACTCCCGACTTTGTGACGCACATCCTATATGATGATGTGTGTGACAAAATATTTTTGTCATAAATATGCTCTATGACAAAATTAAGGTTTTTGTGATGTTTTTAGATTGTCATTGAACATAAAATCTCTTAGTGACAGAAGATGAGCTCTGATATGGTTGGGTCAGTCCATGTATTTGTCAAACAGGCTCAGAGGGTATCACTACTACAAAAGTCATCATCACATACGGTTCAAAAACATTATCACAGACGGTTTTCTGAACCGTCTAAATTTATGGGTCAGTGATAATCGAATATTATCACAGACGGTTTTCGAACCATCTGTAGTGACTAAAAACCGTCTGTGATAGCTGATAATCACAGACGGTTTTTACTTAAAAATCATCTGTGATTATCAGCTATCACAGACGGTTTTTACTTAAAAATCATCTGTGATATTCTTTTTTACCTCTAAATTTATTTCTGTTTATTGGCTAGCGTAAGGAAATGCTAGCCATGCCCTTTGAAACAAGCAGATCAATATGTACCGTCTCTGAAACAAGCAGATCAACATGTACCGTCTGTGATAGCAAATCAAAAATATTAGCTATGCCGTTTGAAAACAAGTAAATACGACAACAAACAAAGTAGAGAATATTCTATTTATATTACAATCCACTATTACAACATCACAGGATTACAATCCACCATTACAATAGCAGAGAACATAGTAGAGAATATTCTATTTTCATTACAATTCGAGCAACAGAGAAAAAATAAAATAGAAGAATCAGGATCAAATACTACAAACAATGGAGCAACAGAGAACAACAGAGAAGCTCATCCTTGATGTAACTCGGGTAGGCCTTCTTAGTGGCCGTCTCACTGTAAGCTCCCGGGCAGCAATAGAGGCTACGATGAAGACCTAAACCCCACAGAATTAAATATTAGAAGAAACAATGGAGGAAGAAAGTTTAAGACGCATTTGAAGGGAGGGGGCGGATGGGTTCGGATGAGTATTTATAAAGGAGGGAGAGTTACGATCCGTGGGGTGTGGGTCGGTCGGTTTCTATTAGCTGAAATTGGGTTGATGAGGATTGACGGACCCAACAGTTAAAGAACAAATTACCACAGACAGTTCTTAATTAAGAACCGTCTGTGATATTGGCTATATATATACCGATATAATATAAACAACTAGTCTCAAAATATGAAATAACAAAGTTCTGTATGGTTTATATATACTCATTTAAAAGGTTTCGATAAGATCTATAACTTTGCAGTTAAGACATACCCCCAATTTCAAAGGGAAGATCGAAAATTTTAGCAAAAACAGAAATAAAAAACTTACGATTCGAATTTGAGGTTAAAGATGGCCGATTTTGGGGATCTTTGCGGGCGACTAGTTTAAGCCAGTCAATTTTTTTAGATCAGACTCGTTGTTAGCTTTCCATCGAGTACAAGAACGTCAAAAACGGACACCGTATGCAAAAGTTATGCCTGTTTTACTGAAAATGTGTCAAAACGGAATCATACTCTAACTCAGACGGGAAATTATGAAATTTTAAGAGTGTATAAGGCGGAAAACATATCATAGACGGTTCTTAATTAAGAACCGTCTATGATAGTATCATAGATGGTTCTTATTAGAAACCGTTTATGATTGTATTCAATATAGGTGATTTTTATGAACCGTCTGTGATGAAGTGTCTAATATAAACGTTTTTGTAGTAGTATAATTTCGTCATCTGGTGTGGTCAAGGCTGGAAAAAAATTTATTGAAACGAAAATAGGTAACCGGAGTTGACGGAAGTGGTATTGATGGAAGATTTGCGTGCCCCCTCTTCTACTAGTTGGAAGCGGGCTTTGTTTGTGGTAATTTTTGGTACCGGGCACAGACTTGTGCTAATTTTCTCAAAATTTAAAGCCAGCCAGTGTTCTAGGAGCTACATAGTTTTCACAACGTAACCCGTTATTTTTCTCTCTTCTTGATAACATCATTAGAATGCAGCCTAATAAATCTCAAGTATTGTTAGTACAGTGAGTAGTTAAAACAAAGCTGACACGCACCGCATATGCCAATCTAAAGCAAGAGTGACAAAAAAACCAATGCTCTACAAAACCAACAGATTGGATAGTTTACTAAAGCCAAGATCAAGATCTACGTAGCTCCTTTCTTCTTTCTATATTCATTTGTTTATGGACAAAGAGGGAAACATTATATTCCTTACATTCATTTCTTTATGCCGAAGTATCAGGTGTTAGTATCCTTGTTGCATACGGTTGTAGATAGAGATATTTGATCAAACTCTCGTACATCTATAATTGTTCTGTTGCTGATCGGTTATTATTAATCATACGACAACATGGCTATACAAAGGTACAAAGCTGCACATCGCACGGTCTTCAGTTTTCCATTGATCTTTGAAACTTTACACTATATTTCTTATATGCCACTGAAGGTTTCTCTTTTGCCTAATCTGACAATCGAAAAAACTTTTTTTATTTAGTTCCAGTATTTTCCACCTATAGTCAAGTACTGAAGTTCAATTGTTCCTCAAATTTCATCCCGGTTCCTGAAGGAGAACGGGTAGGCTACGCTAGCTACAATATTTGATTTTCTACCGCGTTCAACCAGAAAACATGCGTGTAAGGAAGTCATGGATAGTTAACACTAAATGCGTTGCGCAGCGGAAAAAGAGTTAGAGCAGCCTGGTCCAACGTAGATGCGCGTCGATGAAGAAGCAGTCGATCGTTTCACGAACTAAACGTCTCCTCTTCGCGTCCTAACAATAGCCTTGCGCTTCTCGCCGATCAGCACAGCAGCAACACAGCGGCACCTCCACAGAGTCCACACGTTCGGGATAGAACGCCGTGCGCTGGTGTGCTAGCACCACGCGCCCGGCTAGGGTTTCGGGATACGGCCGAGGGGAAGTGGTGACCAGGGTTTTTGTCGGATCCAGATTTAGAAATCCGAATTCCTCTCATGATTTCTGACCGTTCCTAGATCGTGAGCTGCTCACGCTACATCATCAGATATCAAAAACATATTAAGCGAAAGCATAATTTATACAGTAATAACTTATATGGGCCGTTTAGGTCGAGAAAGCAGAGAATGCCGCAGCGGAAAATTTTCACACAAGTGGAACCCTCAAGACTTGCCCACATACAGGCAACTGGGGTTCCGCGACCTATGTCCATAGCCTTCTTGAATACCATCTCTGTCGACCCTTTTGAAGCCTTATAGGGCCTTCTTCTGTTCTTGACTGTTTGGAGGGTAATTAGCAACAGTGAGTACAAATTGTACTCAACAAGCCACCACACAGAATGCAACGCTAATAACTATTACATGCAAGGTTGTGAAAGGAGGCTTGAGGTTATTTTATTTGCTAAAGCAGCATTTCCAAATATCATAATAAAATTCCTGTGACTTAGCAATTTTAACCAAAATACAAGTTGTAAAGAGAAAGTGCAATATTAATAGTAGCACAGGTTACATCCACCTTTACAGTGCATGGTTACCTCCGTCAATGCTAATTTTGATTACTGGGCTACATCCACCCTAATTATCGCTGGAGTACATCCCTCTAGGAAAAATTCAACAAAGTAGAATACATCTCTCTACTTAGTTTTCATCCCGCCTGAAAAAGGTTTTTGAAATAGAACTAACTCGAGGATGTTCCCATGTCCGCTCTTGACCGTGAGCTCGGCTATTCGAATAGTTTTAGACTCTGCAGAGTTTGCACATCTTTACCCACAAGAGATAACCCAATTGTTATATTCCTCATGTTTCCTTGGACATGTAGATCAACCGGATTATCACATGACCTTTACAATATATCTAGTAAAAGAATGCACTCGCTAAGGTTTCCGTCTACAGGAAAGCCCTTTGGGCGCCAGCTAGACCCCCTCTTGCGCCCACCTCTATCCAGTGACACGACCATCTCCAGGACGCTTTGCGTCCAATGAGAAAATCGTGCTTTCCCGGTGCATTCATTTATCAAGCGAGTACAAATTATTTAGTCATGCCTATACTTTGCCAGCTTGTGGTTTGTACTGTTATACATGGAGAGGTCAACACAGGATTAAGTTCTTAATTTGTCCGGACGGCTTCCATAGCCCAATGTTACATCCACCAAGCACTCTTACCATCCGCCCAGACAGGTAAGCAAGTTTTAGAGTTTTGAGAAGCATAAGATAATCTGTACCAAAACTATCAGTCATCTACATCCCATGACTGCCCAAAATCAATTTGATTGTTTGAAGAATAATGATGAGCCGGACAATTGAATACCCTGGCTCTGGACTCACTTGGCAGTAAATATGACTTAGCTAACGTTAATAACATTATTATCTAGGGTGAGAAGGATTAATTGAGTCAAATGGTAAAGGATGTCATAATAATACTGGTATCATAACAGGGGTAATATCTACCTTACATTTG
Source organism: Melocanna baccifera (assembly GCA_036346265.1). Lineage (NCBI taxonomy): Eukaryota > Viridiplantae > Streptophyta > Magnoliopsida > Poales > Poaceae > Melocanna > Melocanna baccifera. The sequence goes on along the minus strand of JAYEVJ010000245.1, from coordinate 87,368 downwards.
ATATAATTTGCATAACAACGTAAGCATGCAGTTTGATAATTTGAAAGAACATAACTTTTATAAAACGTGGGATCAATATGATCAAAGTGATGACTTGCCTTGATTATTTACCACAGCCTTGATTTAAATCAGAACTTGCTTAACCAGTCAGTCGTATTAAAATCTTGAGTCTTCACCGTAGTCTAATCGCTAGGTCTTGTCGTTCTGATCGCAGCCTTCTAATACGCACATGTAAGGAAAGCCAAATAAATCCAAATGCGGCAAAAGTTTGGTTTAAATCAATTGAACTCATTTTATGTTGCTTATGAATTGATAGTAGAGAGGGAGCGATTGAAATGGATTCATTTGATAGGAAGGAGTTGATTGATAGTTTTACCGTGAGGAAAAATTTTAGGAAACTGGAAGAAGTTGAATAAAGGATTACTCGCAGGATTCTTCTGCTGGGTTCAGGATATAAGGCTTGATCTTTTTCTTTATAACATCCTTTGTAATATTTTATATTTATCAAGGAAGTTCCAAGGGCTAGGTAGGAATTGTGCATCTTTGGAAGATTGCCTGAGGGTGATTTGTCAGTTACTTGAATTTAAGTATTTGAAGGTGTTGGATATAGGATGAAGTGGAGTATGTATCCAATCAAGAGTTAGGAACAGGGGGAATTATTTTGATGGTTACAGATTTATTAAAGATAGCCGGAGATTGCATTTTTAAATTAAGGTGTGAGTTATGCATTGACAAGTTACTCATGAGTTTAGTCTTAACTATTAGATGACGACTGGATGTATATTTTAAGTGCAACGTTGGCAAGATTCAAAGATAAAGGTATTGATTCCTTGAGAGCTATTATTTTATGCTCTTTCTTTTGCAGGATTTGAATTTAGGATGCAAAGATATGTTTTAGCAATATTTTCAGTTAAGAGTGTTACTTGCTAAAGAATTACCATTTTACGACTTATTCTCAAGACTTAGCCCTAGGATGTATTTTTATAGTTATCCTAAGACAAATTATTTGAGGTAAAGAGCAATAATTCTTTATCTAGGTTTAATAGTTTCTTATGCAAAAAGATGTTTGAATCTTTGCATCTTAAAGATGATATTGGAGATTGGACTTACAATTGAGGATATTGAAGATTTGATTTATAATTATTCTATTTTCAACAAAAAGGAGGGTTTATTGGTTTGAACAAGTTGGGCATTAGCATTTTATGTAGCAAGAGTTAGCTAGGTAAATGAGCTTGCTTTGTATTAGCATATTTTAAAATGAAACAATTTAATCAAGGTTCTGATAGGTTAATTGGTACCAATTATTAAGGCTTTATAATTAGCAAGATTATGCTAATTACTGAACATGTGGAAATTAGCCATGAGAGTTTAATGAATTCTTTCATAAAGCTCTCTTTGATTTTTGCACATAATCTTGTTTAATCCCACAAATTGCATTTTAATTCTAATACCAAATTCCAGACTTATCTAACAACATTTTCACAAGATAGCAATGTTTGGAATTATACAAGTGATAATCATACTTCAGTGGGGCCCACCTATCACAGAAACAAAAGGGAAGGCCGAGGACTTAGGTGCAATCGTCTGGAACGGAGGAGAGAGCTCGGCCGAGGTGCAGCACACTTCTGGCGACAGCGTAGCTGACGGGGAATGGTTGGAGAGGCGACGGCGACGGTCGGCACAAGTCGTCCCTAGGGTGAGGAGACTGAGCGATGTCTCAGACCGGCGGCGAGGTAGCAAGCGGTGGCGGTTCCGGCTGGTGACGACGAAACCAGAGGAAACACCAATGAGCGGAGGGGAGGGGAAATGAAATAGAGGTGAGGGTGAGTGAGGGGAGACCCCAAGGAACTCACCGGTGGTGGCGGCTTGGCCAGGAAAGTGTTGAGGCGGGCCGTCGACGGAGGCTATGGGCGGCGCAGAGGGGCTGCCGTGGGCGGCGAACTGTGGTTGTCGAGGGGCCCGGCCAACAGTTGGAGCATGCTCAGTCATCCTGTGGAAGCTCAACACCTGTGTCGGCCACGGAGGCGCTTCACGAGGAGATCACCTGGTGGCCGTGGAGCAATCGGAGAGGAAGGGGAAGCAATGCTTCGGTGTGGAAGAATGAGAAGTGAGGGCACGATGAAGATGCGGGGAGCCTCGGGTTTCTTTAAAGGCCACGGAGGGGAGGGTGGTCGCTGGCGCACAATCGTAGTTGGCCGTGGCGAAGTAATCTGAGGCGGCGGTATTTGAGCGGGGTGGCTGGTAGTTGGGGAATTGAAGACGCACACAGGGCAAGGAGTAATTCTGGTGCTGGCTCGGCGATGCGACGGGGAGTAACACTGAGTGTCGGCACAGCTAAGCGGAAGGGAGGCCGACGCAGGGCTAGCAGAGGAAGGGAGAGGGGAAACTCCGAGCTGCAGCTAGCTCTACGGTAGGTTGCAGTGAGGTGATGCGATGCGGAGAGCCAGGCAAGCCCAGTAGTAGGAGTACGACATAGGGCCAAGCGAAACCAGGGGCGGTGGAACCCAGGGTGGGGAGAGGCCTGACGACGGCATGGGAGGATGCCGGGGTGGGCCGGAGTTGCTGCGCGGTGCTTGGGGCTGGGCCGAAGAGCAGCCGACGAGCTGGCTGGGCCGTCGCAGGGGCGGAGGACCCGGTCGGCCTAGAGGCGAGAGGAGAGGAGAGGGGCGGGCTGGAGCCAGGATGAACTAGAGCGCGAGAGGGCCGTGCAGGCTGGAGGAGGAGGAGCGCCGATCCGAAGCTAGCAGAGAGGGAGTAGGGCGAACAGAGGAACTGGGTGAAAAAAGGAGAAGCTGTGCGGCGGCGCTTGAACAGGAAGAGGGAGGAAGGAATGAGATTAGGGTGAGGAGTCCGGGTAGGGTTCGGCCAAATGGGCCGAAGGGGCCGAGAGGAAAAAAAAGGCTTTGGCCCAAAAGAGGTTTTCTGATTTTTGGGATTTTAGCAATTTTATTTTCCTTGCTGATTTTAATTAGGTGCCAAGGAAATTTGAATGATAAACTTAAATATTATTTTGAACCTGGATGTTTAGATGTTCGGAGATTTTTGGGTTTAGGATTCTCGCAATTCAATTTCTATGCTGAAATACGCTGAATGCCCAAGAATTAAATGACAAAATTTTAACCTTTAACTTGCTCTTAGAAATTTTTGAGAGTTTCGAATTTTGATTTTGAAATTTGATTCTTACTTTGAAAGTTTTGCTTTTCTTTATTATATTTTTGCCACCAGAAATCCCAATCCAAGAACTTCAATAAACAAAATTTTGAAATACACAAAGAATTGACAAAGATTTTCATTATTTTTGCAAATACATTAGTCCCGTAAATTTGGGATGTTACAGTTTTCAGGATTAGTAGCCTCTCTCACCTGCAGCCCCGTCTCCACATATTTATAGAGCATGTTAATGGACTTCCACGTTGTACGCCTATTAGAACCCTAATCCCATATGGATCAATATCCCTTTTAGCCTATAAAACCGAATTGTTTATGATTGCCTCTTGAGCACATCACTAACAATCTCTCACTTGCACTAGAGACAATCATATAGGCAAGCTTTCCAATTTCAACCCCTTAAGTGTGTGACCCGTTAGGTTCATGTGTAGACAGCCATGACCCGAAAACCCTTTTTCAAGCGAAAAGTCAATAGTGGCACCTAGCAGGGCATATTGACTCCCGAATACACATAAAGATCATATTGGCTAAACCTTGATATACACACAGTTGGATCCCTTTGCCACACGATACCAGTCGAACTTACGGCGAGATTCGTGCCACCCTTGTGATAGCTCAACCATTCACTCGATCTTGTGGTGGATTACAACTCATGACTAACTCTTTAGTCACATTGTGATTAACTCTTTAATCACCTTGGCATGGCCATGCACTTCCCTAATCCAATCATATCGAGGGGCCCAGAGATATCTCTCCTTTTATGTAGGAGGGGTAAATTCCATCTTAATCTGCTCACATCCCATTCCATGTTTCATGATACACCTAAAGACTACTTTTATAGCTACCCAGTTACAGAGTAGTGTTTGGCAGCCCCAAAGCGCACCACTACACATAGTGAGAAACAATGGCGATTTCAGGTCGAAGGATCCAGTAGGTATACCACTCGAGATCGCTTGATTGCACATATTAACATAACAATCCCGGCAACCTCTCGAAGTGGGTCAATCCAACACCATGTTCTCTAATATGTGTCTACATTATTGATTTGATATTCCTATATCCATAATCCGTGAAACATGATAATCAAATAATACATGTGCTAGTCCATAAATCATTGTTGTCCCACGTAATGACATAAGACTAGGGATCTTTAGAATAACATTAAATAAAACAAAGAGTTTCACGAACAAGTCACATACTTGCCAATCAATGCATACAATCATTATTCAAGGAACCAAATAACACCTTATTTAAAATTTCATAAACATAGACTTGATACAATCATCTCACACTCACACTAGAGTCAATCACGTAAGTATCTAATACCCATTGCACTTGTGTGTGCCTCATGCTTTGGTTGTGGGAGAGGCTTCGTCAACGGATCAGCAATATTCAAATCCATGTGCACCTTGCAAATCTTCACTTCACCTCTATCAATGATCTCACGGATAAGGTGATAGCGCCGAAGTATATGTTTGGACTTTTGGTGTGACCTAGGCTCCTTTGCTTGCGCAATGGCTCCACTATTATCACAATATAGATCCACTGGACTGGACATACTAGGGATCACATCCAACTCAAAAACTAATTTTTTGATCCAAACAGCTTCCTTTGTAGTTTCAGAAGCTGCAATATACTCGGCCTCAGTTGTCAAATCAGCTACCGTCTCTTACTTGGAACTTTTTCAGCTCACTGCCCCTCCATTGAGGCAGAACACAAAATCAGACTACGATCTGCTATCATCTTTATCAGTTTGGAAGCTAGCATTGGTGTAACCTTTTACAACGAGCTCTTCTTCACCTCCAAAAATAAGGAACATATCCTTAGTCCTTCTAAAGTACTTAAAAATATTCTTTATAGCCACCCAGTGAGCTAGACCGGGGCTAGATTGATACCTGCTCATAACACTTAGAGCATATAAAACATTTGGACGCGTACAAAGTATAGCATACATGATGGATCCGATGGCTGAGGCATACGGAATCGCACTCATCTTATCTTGCTCATCAAGTGTTGAAGCACACTGAGTCTTGCTAAGACTAATGTCATGTGACATAGGCAAGAAATCTTTCTTGGAATCTTGCATATTGAACCGTTTCAATACCTTGTCAATGTATGTACTTCGGCTTAATCCAATTAGCCTCTTCGATCTATTTCTATAGATATTTATGCCCAAAATATAAGATGCCTCTCCGAGGTCTTTCATTGAGAAACTTTTTCTCAAAGAAGACTTCATAGCTTCTAGCATTGAATATCATTTCTGATCAATAATATGTCATCTACATACAAGACTAGAAAAACAAGTGCACTCCCACTAGCCTTCTTGTAAACACAAGGCTCTTCTTTATTCTTGTTGAAGCCAAACTGTCTGACCCTAACAACAACTCCAAGTCGCTCTGTAAATCGTGACTATCCTGTGAAAAGCTAGTGCACACAGGTTCACAAGAATGTATATCATGCAAAAATCACCATTGAATATATTATTAAAAGACAAAGCACGCCTCAAGGCCAAGTCTTACAATATAGGGCACAAGGCCAACGAAAGAAATAAAACAATAAAAGCAAATAAAGGTAGCGAACAGCCCATCCAAATTTCTCCCACAGCGAATGATCGTAAGACGCGCCCTACTCGCTGAAGTAGTCCTCACCATCGTAGTCGCCCTCGAAGTCTGGCAACAGATTAAGCAAGGTGAGTACGAGAGTACTCCCAAGGTAAGCCAGCAAATGCTTACGCAAGTTACACCAGGAATTATAACAGAGTTGATGCATGCATAATGGATTTCAAAGGAAGGCTTAATAGGGCAAATGTGCGGAAAGTAGTACTTGAATTTAAATACAATAACGTAAGTACGAAGAGCTGAATTTTTAATACAGTATATGAAACATTGTTTTTAACAAGTAATATCGTTAGCGTAGGCACTGACCCACACTAACCTATCCACGGGAATCCACCCGGACAAGAACCAAGACCGTCATTTGTTTGCTCAAAAACCAAGTTTATAAAATCCAAGTCTAATCTGTGACAACTTTACTCAGCATGTCCATGACCGTGGACACGGCTATTTAGATAGGTTCTTAACTCCGCAGAGGCGTACAACTTTACCCACAAGACATTCCCTCTCACTTGAGCCACGCGATCAACACACTGCCTTAGGTGTGCGGCGGAGAGTTCATGACAAGGCCGTTCCGATGATCCATAGCCAAAATAATCACGCCGCCACTAAGGTTTCACCACAACTCGAATCCACGAGTTGGAGCCCTCTCGTGCCATGTGAGTCTTCCCACACCACGCCGCGCCAGATTCAAATTTATAGCGAGACTATGTTTGGAACTTCACAAATTACTTAGCCAGTCCGTCCCATACCGGACTTGTGGTAGTACTGGTGACTTCGTAAAATGAATCACGAAACGGTCCTTATGTTGGTTTAGGCCCATCCACATTCCCGCATACCGACAATCAACCAGTGTCACCAAACACGAGACATGCCTGCACCCACCACCTAACCATTAGCCTAAGTCCAAAACATAAGTTTCTATTTTCATTTTTAAACAATTTTCATAAACCATCCTTGACTCACCGAGGTCAAGATATCAACTTTCAAAGTCTGTCATTTCATGTGAAAGAATGATCCCACCTAAAATTATACTAAGCCAGGCTAAGCATTTCTATAAATTTTTCTAGTCAATACTATGGTACTAACTAGTTTTCAGCTAGGGTGACAAGGTATAGGAATTCGAGATTCAAATTGGGCTATAATCAAAGGATTATGGGTATAGCTAGCTTTAAAACAAATTTGAATTATATTTGAGTAAAGATACGCATGCATATACAATAAAACAATATAAATACATTTTAAATATTAGGTTCAACATGGTCAAAGGTGTAACTTGCCTTGATCGGCTCCTCATGGGAATCGTCGAACTCAACGTCTCCGGAATCGTCAAAATCTAACGTAAAGAGTCAATTCAAAGAAAATCAAAACAAAATTCAAATGAAATCCAAATAACTTCCAAAAATTATAAAATAAACTGGGAGACAGAATTTTGAATTTTGGATGTGGACTAACAATTCTTGGAAAGGGATTGAGGCTTTTAAAAGAAATTAGAAATTTTAATTTAAATTTAAATCTTGGGATTACCAAATATATTCAAACAAAATTTAAACAAATTTCAAAATTTCAAAATTATTCCAGAAATGGATAGATTATATTTTTAGAAAAATTTAGAAATTTGAATGGGTCAATTTGGAGTTAAAATGCAAAAGTTATAGCCTTCCAAAGTTTTAATTCAAATTAAAAGAAAAAGGGGTATTCTCTGGATTATTTTTAAACCGAAAAAGGATTTATGACGTCAGCATGAATTATTTTTCTAAAGAAAAATACAGATTATGACGTCAGCCCTAGGGTTAATATATTCTGGAGAGAGGCTGACAGGTGGGGCCCGGGTGTCGTGGACTGAGTCCATGGACCCGAGAAAGAGGTGAGGTGGCAGGCGGGCGCTCGGGGGCGAGGTGGCGCTGGCGTGGCTGCCACGTCACAGCTTTATGCCGACGTGGCTGCGTGCACGTGAGGTGGCGAGGGGGCGTGCGGGTGGCGCTGGCGTGGCGCCGATCTGGCCGCCACCTGGCTGCCACGCATCTGCCAGGTCGGCCCGACGGGCTAACGTGGCCCGACCGGCGGTGGCGGTGCTCGGGGCCCGATGGTCACCGGAGCTCCGGTGAGCGGCGGCGCCGGCCGAGGGTACCGAATGAAGGGGAGGACGCGGGGAGTGCATCTGTACCTTGCGCGGAGGCCGAGGGCAACCGGAGAGGAGAATCGGCGGAGAGGGGGGGGCGACCGGAGAAGGGGTTCACGGCGGCGGGGAGCTCCGGTGGCGCACTTGCTCGGGAAGGAGGTCGCCGAGGGTCGCTTGGGCACCAGCTACATTGGAGAGGTGTCGGCGAGGGGCGAGGTGGCTCTAGCCGACGGCGATTGCTCGTCGGAGTCGTCGGAGGCCGGCGGACCAAAGCGAGCGCAGGGGAGGCTCTGGGCTCAGTTTTTGCGAATTGAGGGCACGGGAAGTGGCGGTGTGGGTAGAGGGACCTCGGGGCACCCCTTTTATAGCCCGGGGAGGGGAGTAACGGTCGCGCCCATCTCGCCGGAGTTGCAACGGACGGGAGGTTTAACGCGACAGTGAAGGGAGGCGTAATTGAGGGAAATGATGCCTGTAACGGACGCGGTGAAGGGTCAATTACTAATTGCAATCGGCGCGGACATCAATTTGGAAGGAAACTGAAGCTTTAAAAGCTTCGATTTTCGGCGTCAATGGCGGCAGCAGCGGTGGAGATCGCGCGAGGAAGAAGGAAGGCAACCGGGACGAAGGACTCGACAGGCGGCCCGCGCGCGTCGAGAGAAAATGGGAAAGGAATCGGGCGGTGGTTCGATTAGCGACGCGTGGCGTGAAGGGCAAATCGGGTCGCCGGGTGATGCGCGAAGGGGTAAGTGAGGAGGTGCGCCGAGATCCCATCCGCAAGGGAGACTTGATCCGAGCCGCAGTGGTTTCGGCGAGGGTTAAGTGAACGCGGACGGCCGAGATAGAATCCGGCAACGACGAACGGTCCCGATCGAACCGCGCGGGCGGCAGGAGCGAGGGGAGGCGACCGGTGGTAAGTGACACGGTGGTGAGGATCGAGCCGGCGGGAACGAATGGTCTGATCGCGACACGCGCCACGAGCGAGAGAGGAAGGTGGGGAGAGGGTTTAAGTCGACGGACGGCCGAGGGGGAATCCGGCGGCGCGGGCCCGATGGGCGACACTTGGCACCTGAGGAGGGTTTGGGTTTTAATTTCCTTTTGATTTCGTAAATGCTATTTAGCTTAGAAAACATGTAAAATACCGAATAAATTTTGAAAAATCCAAAAATTCAGAGAACCTTCTAGGACTAATTGGGACTTAATAAAAATATTTTCCACCCAATTTGATAAGTATATTTTGAAAAACACAGCTTTGATTTAAAAGGGAAGTTTTTAATTCTTTATAAAATTCTGAAAATTAATATAATTACAGATTTGACTTTAGGAAAGTGAAATACATTTGTTTGATTTACAAGAAATGCAATGAACTTAATTTGATCTTTTAATAATGAAGTTTTTAATTTTCTTTAAATCAGACTTTGAAATAAACTCAGAAAATCCAATAAATTCGAATGATTTTCATAAAGAAATAAAATTTTGGGATGTTACAAACCTACCCTTTAAAGAAATCTCGCCTCGAGATTTGCACCTGCTAGCAAAAGAGATGGGGATGGTGGCCTTTAAATCTTCTTCTCGCTCCTGTGGCTTCGCTTCTGGTGTGGTTGCTCCACTGAACCTTGCAGAATTTTATGGTTTTCCTTCTAGTCTAACGCTCTACTGTCTCGAGAATCTTGATTGGTTGCTCTTATTAGGTGAGATCATCCTGAAGGTCCAGAGTTTCTAATACTGCTTGCTCTGTGGGTACTCGGAGGCACTTCTTCAATTTGGAGACATGGAAGACATTGTGCACTCGACATGCTTGGCGGTAAGTCCAACTGATACACGACTTCACCTCTTCGGTTTAGAATCTTAAAGGATCCCACATAACGTGGCGCTAGCTTTCCTCTGACTTGGAACCTTTTTACACCCCTGAGTGGGGATACTCTAAGATAGACGTAGTCCCCGACCTCGAAGGTCAAATCTCGGCGACGGTTGTCCGCATAACTCTTCTGCTGAGATTGGGCTATCTTCACCGGTCTCGATCTTCTTAACCTTATCTTCTCGTCCCCGGAGCAGATTTGGCCCAGCTTCTTGAGGTTCCCCTGCTGATCCCAAAGCAATGGGGTCCTGCACTTCGGCCGCATAAGGCTTCAATGGTGCCATCTCGTAGACCGGCTTGGTAGCTATTATTGTACGAGAACTCGCATAAGGCAATGAACGGTCCCACTGCTTCCAAAGTCCAGTACAAGCTCTCAAAGATATCCTCGAGCACTTGATTAACTCTCTCCGCTTGACCATCCGTCTGGGGTGGTAAGCGATCAAACCGAGCTTATTTCCTAACTCTTCATGTAGCCGCGTAATCGAGAAGTAAATTGACTTCCTCGATCCGACACTATTTTCTTTGGAACGCCGCATGTGCACACAATCCGACATGTATACTTCAACTAACTTACTCCCGAGTAAGTGGTCTTGATCGTATAAAGTGAGCCACTTTAGTTAACCGGTCTATGATCACCCGCATTGAATCATAACCCGATTGTGTCCTTGGGAGTCCGGTTATGAAATCCATACCGATTTCTTCCCACTTCCATTCTCGTATAGGCAGGGATTGCAAGAGTCCACCGCCTTTGATGTTCGGCTTGACTCGTTGGATGTGTATCGCAGCTTCAATAAACTCGCTATTTCTCTCTTCATACTAATCCACCAATATTTTTCCCTTAGGTCCCGGTACATTTTGGTACGACTGGTGGATTGAGTATGGGGTGTCATGGGCCTCTTTCGTAATCATGGTTTTGATTTCTGATTATTTGGCACACAGATGCGGTTCTCGAACCGCAGGCGGTACCATGCTCATCTTCATCAATCCCGGCCTTGCCCTTCTCATATTCTTTTTCGATTTCTCGATATCCTCGCCAACCTTCCGGGCTTCCATAATTTGATCGTAAGCCGTGCTGTATCTCCGTGGTGGTGATGATGCTTGGTCCCATCGGATTTAGACTTAGACGGCGACTCTCTCCCGGCCGGGTCCGTCTTCTTCCGATATAACCACGTTTGCATAAGACTTCCTACTTAAGGCATCGGCTACAACATTCGCTTTTCCGGAGTGGTAATGTATACCGATGTCATAGTCCTTTATCAACTCCAACCATCTTCGCTGCCTTAGGTTGAGTTCTACCTGGGTGAAGATATACTTCAAACTCTTATGGTCCGTGTATACTTCACAACGGTTACCGATAAGATAGTGGCGCCAGATTTTTAAGGCGTGCACTACTGCGGCTAACTCCAAGTCATGAGTAGGATAATTGCACTCATGAGGCTTGAGTTGGCGCGATGCATAGGCTACCACTTTATCTTCTTGCATTAGAACACAGCCTAAGCCTAGGCGAGAGGCGTCGTAGAAAACCTCGAAGCCTTTGTGCACGTCCGGCAAAACAAGCACGGGTGCTGAGACTAGTCTTTTCTTAAAGGTTTGAAAGCTTTGCTCACAAGCATTCGTCCATTCGAACTTCTTTTCCTTTTTCAACAACTGAGTCATTGGTTTGGCTAGTTCAGAGAATCCTGCTATAAACCGGCGGTAATAACCCGCGAGTCCAAGGAAGCTCCTTACTTCAGTTACGGACCTTGGTTGCTTCCATTCCATTACTGCTTCTATCTTGGAAGGATCTACAGCAATTCCTTCGGCTGTCACGATATGTCCGAGGAAGGCAACCTCTTTTAGCCAGAATTCACATTTACTGAACTTAGCAAAAAGTTGATGCTCTCGAAGCTTTTCCAAGGTTATCCTGAGATGCCACTCATGCTCTCTTCATTCTTGGAATAGATGAGGATGTTGTCGATGAAGATCACTACAAACTTGTCCAAGTATTTCACGAATACACTATTCATCATACTCATGAAATAGGCCGGCGCATTGGTCAGTCCAAATGACATGACCGTGAACTCATAATGTCCATATCTGGTGGAGAAGGTAGTCTTGGGAATGTCTTCTTCACGAATCTTCAGCTGATGATATCCTGATCGCAGGTCAATTTTGGAGAAGACACCGACTCCTTTCAATTGATCGAACAAGTCATCGATCCTGGGGAGGGGGTATTTATTCTTGATAGTGACATCGTTGAGTGCTCTGTAGTCCACACATAGCCTCAAATTTTCATCCTTTTTCTTGACGAACAAGACGGGCGCTCCCCAAGGTGACGAACTGGGTCGGATGTATCCCTTGTCTTCTAGTTCCTTGAGCTGATTCTTCAGTTCTGCTAACTCATTAGCGGGCATCCAATATGGCCTTTTAGAAATTGGGGCGATGCCTGGGACTAGGTTAATCACAAACTCGATTTCCTATCCGCGGCATTCTGGCAGCCTCCTGAAAACATCCGGGTATTCCCACACTATCGGTACTTCTTCCAAAACTTGGAGGTGGAAGAGGGCACATTCTTCTGCTTCCGGGATCTGGGGAGAGAAGATTACTTCCACGCCTTGGTCATTGGTGAGGGTGATGGATCTGGTAGCGCAATCGATCCGTCCTCGATTCTTGGCTAACCAGTTCATTTCGAGAATGACATCTAATCCTTGCGATTCCAAAACCAAAAGATCGGCTAGAATCGGGTCCCATCTACGAGTAATTCCACTTTGGGGCACAGGTCCCCGCCTCATTTCTCGCTCCAGGAGTGAACTATCATAGGGTTGCTAAGAATTATCCCGCCCAACCCATGCTTATCCACAAAAGTTTTTGATACGAATGAATGTGATGCTCGAATCGAAAAGAATCGATGTCGGTGCATCGAAGTTGACAAGGAACATACCCAAAGACGACGTCCGTGCAGCTCGAGCTTCTTCACCGTCACGTGGTTCACTCTCCCTTGACGAAGGTCCGCGCTTCGCTGCCCTTGGTTTTGACTTCCGAGGCTCTCGGAGTTGCCGCCGCTGAATCTTCTTGGGGCACGCCAGGCAAAGTGTCACGTTCCTTGCGTAGTAACAGTTAATCCGCCGGTTGGTGGATCGCTCTTCTACACTGCCACCGGTTGTTGGGGTGCGTTGCTTTGGAATCGCCGCGTTGGCCCAAACGGCGGCATCGTTGAGGACTTGAACTCGCTCGATCGTTCTTGAAGTTGCTGCCACGGGTCCGAACTTGTTTGAGTGCGAGGAGTGGTGCAACTCTTGAAAGAACCTCCGAGTTGTTCCTCCGTCCGCCATTCTTTTCTTCCGCGTTTCCATTTCCATGTGCTTGGCCTCTGGCGGATGGCCTTACCGACTAGCCGGTGGAAGTCGGTATAGTCACCGATATCACCGTGACTGCGATATGTTGTCATTCGTGCCTCCATGAACCTTTCTTGCTTGGCTTCGGAAGCCACATCTTCTCGCGCATAGCGGCCGCTTGGTTGAACTTTTGCACGCATCATTGACAAGCACGACTTCCTTGGCGCAGGATCCGAACTCCTTCTTCTTCAGTGCCATGGTGCCGGTGGGGATGTGAACTTTGCGAAAACTCTGCTCGAACTCGTTCCATGTTACTGTTTGCGGGTTGGCGTGTGAAGCGGTGAAAGTGTCCCACCATTGAGATGCGGGCCCATTCAGCTGATGGGAGGCGAACAGACTCGCCTCCGGCCGGTGCATCGCAAGATATCCAGCTTCTTGCCGATCGACCGAGCGGGCCGTCCGGCGCCCATTGGCTCAAAGATCGCCGGGTCGGTGGTTTGATCCTTAGGAACTCGGAAAGATGATTGGGAGGTACTTGGGCAGGTTGATGATGAGCCTGAGGGTTGTTGATCGTTTGAGCTAACAGCTAGATCAACTGGTTTTGATTGGCCATCAATTGTGCCCAATTCGGTCCTGCTGCTGGCGGGGGCGGTGGAATCAGAACTGACTGGCTTCCTTGTGCTCCGGGGTTGGTGTTGTCCAGGTTGGAGTTCCTTCTTGTGTTCACCATCTATTGAGGCTTTCAGATTTAGAGAGAGAACTAAAGGAGAGGTTCTAGTAACAATCCCACCAAAATAACACACAAGAGCAAGGAAAACACGAATAAGAGCCAAACAAAACTTTTTATTTTATTATAATAGTCTCGTGGCTGTTAACAAAGGACTACAGCTCACGAATAGCGTTCTAAGACTCAGGGTTGTCTAGACACTAGTGCTGCGCTCGAGTCTCCTCGGAAAAGGCCCGGAATCAGTGGAGCCTGCATCTTCTGCATGGAGTTCGGCAAGTTCTTCTTCCCGTGCGCGGAGCTTCTGCTGTGCGGTGTGCAGCTCGTCCAGGGTGGTCTGGTACATGTGAATAATGGACTTGGTGAATTCCACCAATCGTACGAGATGAGGGTTGCTCTCATACTCTGTAGATGAGAAGTCGCTAGCAGCCCACAAAGGGGTCTTCATGGGAAAGTAGCGAAAATCGGTGCGCAGCAAGTCTCGAGCGTAGATGTTCCTCAACTGGCGAATGGCCTCTGGGCTTCATCCTCGCATCTCCGCCGAAGAAGGTAGCTCGAGGTAGGGGTGCGTCGAACACGTAAATGGCTCCGTTGGTGTAAAATCCTTGAAGATCTTCACTTCCACCTCCAGCGCTCCTCGCCTCCGCATATGCCCACGTATCCTTGGTAGAGGGGCACGCGAAGTTGAGCTCTTGCATGAGGTTGTACAGATCATCGGTGAAGAGTCCTAAGGGTTCCATGGGAAACGCGGTGGGTTGTTCCATCTAAAATTTGGAAGAGGAGAGGAGTTAGTAATCAGTTTTGGCAAAGAGATTGAGCAAAGGAAGAGATGTTTTTGAAAGGGCATTTCTTATGAAAATATATTCTTAAGGTTGGTCTCTAGCTAAGGCCACGTCTTAGGGTCATTATTGCTCGATACCATTTCAGCTGGGACCCTAACAACAACTCCAAGTCGCTCTGTAAATCGCACTATTCCAGAAAAGCTAGTGCACACAGTGGTTCACAAAGAATGTATATCATGCAAAATCACCATTGAATATATTATTAAAAGACAAAAATCGGCCTCAAGGCCAAGTCTTACAATATAGGGCACAAGGCCAACGAAAGAAATAAAACAATGAAAGCAAATAAAGGTAGTAGAACAGCCCATCCAAATCTCCCACAGCGAATGATCAGAAGACGCGCCCTACTACGGCTGAAGTAGTCCTCACCATCGTAGTCGCCTCAAGTCCGGCAACAGATACAAGGTGAGTACGAGAGTACTCCCAAGGTAAGCCAAGAATGCTTACGCAAGTTACACCAGAATTATAACGAGTTGATGCATGCATAATGGATTTCAAAGGAAGGCTTAATAGGCAAATGTGCGAAAGTAGTACTTGAATTTAAATACAATAACGTAAGTACGAAGAGCTGAATTTTTAATACAAAGATATGAAACATTGTTTTTAACAAGTAATATCGTTAGCGTAGGCACCACCCACACTAACCTATCCACGGAATCCACCCTGACAAGAACCAAGACCGTCATTTGTTTGCTCAAAACCAAGTTTATAAAATCCAAGTCTAATCTGTGACAACTTTACTCAGCATGTCCATGACCGTGGACACGGCTATTTAGATAGGTTCTTAACTCCGCAGAGGCGTACAACTTTACCCACAAGACATTCCCTCTCACTTGAGCCACGCGATCAACACACTGCCTTAGGTGTGCGGCGGAGAGTTCATGACAAGGCCGTTCCGATGATCCATAGCCAAAATAATCACGCCGCCACTAAGGTTTCACCACAACTCGAATCCACGAGTTGGAGCCCCCTCTGGTGCCATGTGAGTCTTCCCACAGCCTACGCCGCGCTCGCATTCAGCCTATAGCGAGACTATGTTTGGAACTTCACAAATTACTTAGCCAGGTCCGTCCCATACCGGACTTGTGGTAGTACGAAGTGACTTCGTAAAATGAATCACAGAAACGGTCCTTATGTTGGTTTAGGCCCATCCACATTCCCCCGTACACGACAATCAACCAGGTGTCACCAAACACGAGGCATGCCGGTACCCACCACCTAACCATTAGCCTAAGTCCAAAACATAAGTTTCTATTTTCATTTTTAAACAATTTTCATAAACCATCCTTGACTCACCGAGGTCAAGATATCAACTTTCAAAGTCTGTCATTTCATGTGAAAGAATGATCCCACCTAAAATTATACTAAGTCAGGCTAAGCATTTCTATAAAATTTTCTAGTCAATACTATGGTACTAACTAGTTTTCAGCTAGGGTGACAAGGTATAGGAATTCGAGATTCAAATTGGGCTATAATCAAAGGATTATGGGTATAACTAGCTTTAAAACAAATTTGAATTATATTTGAGTAAAGATACGCATGCATATACAATAAAACAATATAAATACATTTTAAATATTAGGTTCAACATGGTCAAAGGTGTAACTTGCCTTGATCGAAGCCCTGCGGGGAATCGTCGAACTCAACGTCTCCTGAATCGCCGAAATCTAACGTAAAGAGTCAATTCAAAGAAAATCAAAACAAAATTCAAATGAAATCCAAATAACTTCCAAAAACTATAAAATAAACTGGGAGACAGAATTTTGAATTTTGGATGTGGACTAACAATTCTTGGAAAGGGATTGAGGCTTTTAAAAGAAATTAGAAATTTAAATTTAAATTTAAATCTTGGGATTACCAAATATATTCAAACAAAATTTAAACAAATTTCAAAATTTCAAAATTATTCCAGAAATGGACAGATTATATTTTTATAAAAATTTAGAAATTTGAATGAGTCAATTTGGAGTTAAAATGCAAAAGTTATAGCCTTCCAAAGTTTTAATTCAAATTAAAAGAAAAAGGGGTATTCTCTGGATTATTTTTAAACCGAAAAAGGATTTATGACGTCAGCACGAATTATTTTTCTAAAGAAAAATACAGATTATGACGTCAGCCCTAGGGTTAATATATTCTGGAGAGAGGCTGACAGGTGGGGCCCGGGTGTCGTGGACTGAGTCCATGGACCCGAGAAAGAGGTGAGGTGGCAGGCGGGCCCTCGGGGCGAGGTGGCGCTGGCGTGGCTTCCACGCGGTCGCGCGTGGCACCACGTGGTTGCGACGTGGTCGCCACGCCACGCTTTATGCCGACGCACGCGCGCGCGTGAGGTGGCGAGGGGCGTGCGGGTGGCGCCGGCGTGCACCGACCGCCACCACCGCTGCCATCCATCTGCCAGTCGCCCGACGGCCGACGGCGTGGCCGGACCGGCGGCGCGACGCCGGTCCCGATGGTTGCCGAGCTCGGCGAGCGGCGCGCCGCCGAGGGTACCGAAATGAAGGGAGGACACGGAGTGCATCCGCACCTTGCGCGAGGCCGAGGGTGACCGGAGAGGAGAATCGGCGGAGAGGCGGCGCCGGAGAAGGGGTTCACGGCGGCGGAGCTCCGGTGGCGCACTTGCTCGGGAAGGAGGTCGCCGAGGGTCGCTGGGCACCGCCACGTTGGAGAGGTGTCGCAGAGGCGAGGTGGCTCGAGCCGACGGCGATTGCTCGCCGAGTCGCCGAGGTCGCGGACCAAAGCGAGCGCAGGGAGGCTCTGGGCTCGCTTTTTGCGGGTGGGGGCACGGGGAGTGGCGGTGTGGGTAGAGGACCTCGGGGCACCCCTTTATAGCCCGGGAGGAGTAGACTCGCGCCCATCTCGCGGAGTTGGAACGGATGGGAGGTTTAACGCGATGCTGAAGGGAGGCGTAATTGAGGGAAATGATGCCCAGAACGGACGCGTGAAGGGTCAATTACTAATTGCAATCGGCGAGCATCAATTTGAAGGAAACGAAGCTTTAAAAGCTTGATTTTGGCGCCAATAGCGCAGCAGCGCGGAGATCGCGCGAGGAAGAAGGAAGGCAACCGGGATTTAAGGACTCGACAGCGGGGCCCGCGCGCCGGCCGTGAGAGAAAACGGAAAGGAATCGGGCGGTGGTTCGATTAGCGACGCGTGGCGGGGAAGAAATCGGGTCGTCGGTGATGCGCGGGTAAGTGAGGAGGTGCGGTGAGATCCCATCCGCAAGGGAGACTTGATCCGAGCCGCTGGGGTTTCGCGAGGGTTAAGTGAACGCGACGGCGGGATAGAATCCGACAACGATTTAACGGTCCCGATCGAACCGCGTGGCGGCAGGAGCGCAGGGGAGGCGCCGCGAAGTGGTAAGTGATAGCGGGTGGTGAGGATCGAGCTCGGGGGGAACGAACGGCCCGATCGCGCGACACGCCGTCCACGAGCGAGAGAGGAAGGCGGGAGAGGGTTTAAGTCGATCGGACGAGGGGGAATCCAATGGCATGGCGGCCGATGGGCGACACTTGGCGACTGAGGAGGGTTTGGGTTTTGATTTCCTTTGATTTTAAATGCTATTTAGCTTTAGAAAACTCGAAAAAATACCAAATAAATTTTGAAAAATCTAGAAAAATTCAGAGAACCTTCTGGGACTAATTGGGACTTAATAAAAATATTTTCCACCCAATTTGATAAGTATATTTTGAAAAAGCACAGTTTGACTTAAAAGAGAAGTTTTTAATTCTTTATAAAATTCTGAAAATTAATATAATTACAGATTTGACTTTAGGAAAGTGAAATACATTTGTTTGATTTACAAGAAATGCAATGAACTTAATTTGATCTTTTAATAACAGAAGTTTTTAATTTTCTTTAAATCAGGACTTTGAAATAAACTTCAGGAAAATCCAATAAATTCCAGAATGATTTTCATAAAGGAATAAAATTTTTGGGATGTTACACAAACCCTTTGATTACTTCATCAAAACGAAGATTCCAACTCCGATATACTTGCTTCAATCCATAAATGGACTTCTGAAGCTTGCATATTCATCTAGTATTTTTTGGATCAACAAAACCCTCAAGTTGTGTCATGTACACATCATCGCTTAGGTTTTCATTTAGGAAAGTCATTTTGACATCCATTTGCCAAATCTCGTAGTTGAAATAGGCAGCAATCGCTAGGAGGATCCGAATAGACTTTAGCGTAGCGACGGGCAAAAATGTTTCATCATAATCAACATATTGAATTTGCTTGAATCCTTTCGCCACCAATCGTGCCTTATAGATGTGAATATTTCCATCCATGTCTATCTTTTTCTTAAAAACCCATTTACATTCAATAGTTTTTACACCATCAGGTGGATCCACCAAGTTCCAAACTTGATTATCATGCATGGATTCTATTTCGGACCTCATGGCTCCAAGCTATTTTTCAGAGTCTGGTCCCACCATTGCTTCCGTGTAGTTCTTGGGCTCATCATTGTCCAACAACAATATATCACGTTGTCCCGTGGTTAGGAGTGTGAATTTTTCAGTTGCACGACGTGCCCTTGTAGAATTATGTGGGGGCGGTGCCTCCATAACCGGTTGTACAACATCTTGTACATCCTGTTGAGGTTCAATAGGAGCTGAAACATTTTCAAGTGTTTCCTGAATTTCTTCAAGCTGCACCTTGCTCCCACTAACACCCTTTCAAAGAAACTCTTTTTCCAAAAAGACACCGTTCCGAGCGACAAACACTTTGTCTTCTTCCCAATTGTAAAAATAATATTCTTTGGTTTCTCTAGGATACCCAACAAAGAAGCATTTATAAGATTTAGGATGGAGCTTATCAGACGTCAAACGTTTCACATAAATCTCACAACCCCATATCTTAAGGAAAGACAATCCAGGACGTTTTCCGGTCCATTTCTCGTATGGTATCTTTTCCACTGATTTAGATGGAACTCTGTTTAGTATAAACGCAGCAGTTTCTAGTGCATATCCCCAGAAGGACAATGGAAGATCAGATTGGCTCATCATAGATCGAACCATATCTAATAAGGTCCGGTTCCTCCGTTCAGATACCCCGTTCCATTGAGGCGTGCCAAGCGGAGTCAACTGTGGAACAATTCTACACTGTTTTAGATGTTCACTAAATTCGTAGCTCAAATATTCACCTCCACGATCAGATCGCAGAATTTTAATTGTCTTGCCTAGCTGATTTTGTACTTCATTCTGAAATTCTTTGAACTTTTCAAACGATTCAGACTTGTGCCTTATTAGGTAGATATATCCATATCTACTAAAGTCATCGGTAAAAGTAATGAAATACTGAAAACCACCTTTGTTTACTGAGCTCATTGGTCCACATACATCGGTATGTACAAGTCCCAACAAGTCACTTGCCCTCTCACTATGACCGGTGAAAGGCGTCTTTGTCATCTTGCCAAGTAAACAAGACTCGCATGTCTCAAATGATTCAAAGTCAAATGAGTTCAGTAGTCCATCTTTATGGAGCTTCTCTATGCGTTTCTCATTTATATGACCTAAGCGACAATGCCAAATAAAAGCGGGATTCAAATAATTAGGCCGCAGCTTCTTTGTATTAATATTATAGACATGCTTATCCTCAAGATCAAGAATATATAACCAATTCATTAATGGACAATGTGCATAGAGTATATCATTCAAATAAATAGAACAACGTTTGTTCTTTATTACGAACTCATAACCACCATCTTCCTCTGAACATGAAGAAGAGATAATGTTCTTACTCAATGCTGGAATGTAATAACAATTATTTAATTCCAAAACTAATCCTGAAAGTAATGACAAGTGATAAGTGCCAACAGCCAGCACAGTAACCTTTGCTCCATTGCCGACACACACGTCCAACTTGCCTCTCGCAAAACTTTTAGTCCTTCTTAGACCCTGCAACGATTTGCAAATATGAACCATCGATTCGGTATCAAATACCCAAGATTCACCAGAAGAAATTGCAAGATTAATTTCTATAACATTTATATCTGAAGCAGAAGTCTCACTTCCCTTCTTCTTTTTCAGATCCTCCAAGTATTTCTTACAATTCCTAGACCAATGCCCCTTAACATGGCAGTGGTAGCATTCATCATCAGAAGAAGGGCCAGATTTGACCTTACCATTTGGCTTTGGCTTAGAGCTAGGGGGCTCATTAGGAACCTTTCCTTTGCCTTTGCCTTTGGGCGTCCAACGCTTCCTCTTTTTATTCTCCTTCTGAATCATCATCACATGATTAGTGTTTTTCTTAATGCTTTCCTCTGCTGTCTTAAGCATCCCATGCAATTTAGTCAATGATTTCTCCATGCTATTCAGTCAATGATTTCTCCATGCTATTCATATGAAAATTCATAATGAACTGCTCATAGCTCGGAGGGAGAGATTGAAGAACAACATCCGTAGCCAAATCAGGATTAAGGGGAGAACCAAGCTTCTCCAAACTCTCAATGTAACCAATCATCTTGATCACATGAGAACTGATTGGACTACCTTCCACCAGCTTGCACGCAAACAAGGACTTTGAAATGTTAAACCTCTCGGTCCTAACTTGGTTCTCAAACATGTCATGCAGTTCTTCAATCATAGTGTGAGCATCTGCATTCTTATAATGCTTTTGAAGCTCAGAGGACATGGTAGCAAGCATGAGACAGCTAACGTCGAGTGAATCATTGCAGTGCTTCTCATAAGCTTTGTGGGTGGCAACGTTTGCACCCTCAAGAAGTTCATCGGGGTAGGGTTGCTCAAGAACGTATTCCCTTTTTTCTTGTCTGAGGATAATTCTCAGGTTGTGGTACCAATCAATAAAATTTGTTCCATTAAATTTTTCTTTCTCAAGAACAGATCGCAAGTTAAAACCAGAATTGTTACTAGAAGTAGCCATGATCTACAACAAAAATAAACAAGCAAAGTTCAGCACTATGTTCATGTTTGATCTTCCATTAAACAATTTAACAAAAGACACTCCCACTATATGTTTTGTAATCATCTTCCCTCTAACGACATATAGTGGTTAAGATCCATGTTCATCTAAGTTATAGTGAGCTTTGGTATCACCGCTAGAAACCTAATGACGTAGGTAAGCAACGCTTGCTAATCACATCTTATGTGACTCTTGTTTGTTGGATGACATTCAATGCCCCGGCTCACAACACCATGCCCCAAGACCCAAATTCAATTTGATAGCCTTGTCAAGTAAACCAATACTATGTATGTGGATGTCCGACATCCACCCTATTAGATCAAGATAGTTGATCGTACTCTGCTTTGGCAGACCTACCAAACAATGATCGTAATTCTTATAGCCGCAGCAATTGGAAGGGCGTCAAATAAATTCTTAATTTTTCTGAAGAAAGCTATTCTGTCATGAAAAATTCATCCTCTACAGGTATGGTATGAAAGAATAGTATGACAGGAAATAAACATCACATGCATATAATCACATTATACTGTGAATTATATGGTCTTTTAAATCGTAGTGGTCGCCATCGCTATGATTCCACGGTGATCTCCTTCGCCACATTTCCTGTCCTCTTTGTCATCATGCTTGAAGCCTCTATGGTAAAAAAAACTAAACTATTACAACTAATAGCTAGCAAATGAATTACATAAAGAGCTCAAAGCATCACAAGTCGACACGTAGGTCGTTATACAATTAAAGAACAGTCTCAACCCAGCTGTGATTAATACGAT
The DNA here is from genome assembly GCA_036346265.1 of Melocanna baccifera. NCBI lineage: Eukaryota > Viridiplantae > Streptophyta > Magnoliopsida > Poales > Poaceae > Melocanna > Melocanna baccifera. Next base: position 65,042 of record JAYEVJ010000245.1, on the reverse strand, counting down.
ACACAGGCCGCCAAAACACATATACATCTATGCTATACCATTCACATCATTCCCTGCAAAAATAAGTTAAGCGCAGAACGCATTTTACCGCCCTGACATGAATATGTTTGTATAACAATCTATGCGTGTACGCAACGGCGGTCCCCCGTGGGTTTCAGGGCAGCGCCCTGAAAGCTTCACGGAATTACATAGATCGCATCTATGAAATCGCTATGAAAATATCATCGGGCCGATTAAATCAACCCAAATTCGAGCCATTCAAAATATCTCAATTTTCATTATATCAATCATATTGATCATTACGATCGGTATACTTGAGGAGACCGCAACACAAGGCCTCGATCTGTTGGCTCGATCTACTGACTGTGAACACAATTAGCCCCGATGGTGATTCCAACCGGTAGGGGCAAGTCGCGCGTATATCAAAGAAGGAGCACGAACTACTCTTTTTGGCTACATGATGCTATCAACTCATACCTATTTCAACCCCTTATGACCGATTGATCTAATCAATCCGTGCACCGAAAGATCCATCACATGAACCTAGCATAAGAACAAAAATAGATCGCATCTACTACAACAACATATCATCTACAAGCGCATGATCCAGACCACATACTACGCAGCTTTGCTCTGATACCACTGAAGGAGAACGGGTAGGCTACGCCAGCCACAACATTTGATTTTCTACCGCGTTCAATCAGAAAACATGCGTGTAAAGGAGTCATGGATAGTTACCACTAAATGCGCTGCGCAGCGGAAGAAGAGTTGGGACAGCCCGGTCTAACGTAGATGCGCGTCGATGAAGACGAAGCAGTCGATCGTTTCACGAACTGAACGTCTCCTCCTCGCGTCCTAGCAATAGCCTTACGCTTCTCGCCGATCAGTACAGAAGCAACAGCAGTTGCGTCTCCACGGAGTCCACACGTTCGGGATGGAACGCCGTGCGTTGGTGTGCTAGCACTGCGCGCCCGGCTAGGGTTTCAGGGTATAGCCAAGGGGAAGTGGCGGCCAGGGTTTTCAGGATTAGTAGCCTCTCTCACCTACAGCCCCGCCTTCACATATTTATAGAGCATACTAATGGACTTCCACGTTGTAGGCCTATTAGAATCCTAATCCTATATGGATCAATATCTCTTTTAGCTTATAAAACCGAATTGTTTATGATTACCTCTTGAACACATCACTAACAGTTCCCACGTCGTTTATTTTTTTCAGAGATGGGTGTTAGTGTATCACATCTTAACAGCAGTTCACGAAATTTCCTTTTGATTTTCTTTCTTCAGCGTAGCCATGACAGTGTAATTCTTGACTATTATTCCTCCGAACTAATACAAGCTTAGCCACTTTCTGCCACCAATACAAGCTGTTTTTCTTTATGGATAAACTTTATGGATGAAAAATCGAACACAGAAGGGGAAACGGAAACTCAAAAGCCATGATTGCCTTTCTTTTTCTTTTTATTCTCTCTTTTTCCTCCTGTCATTTACAAAGGGTGGTACAAGTGTATTTATAGAGGTACTATTTATAAGAGAAACTCTATAGCCCCTTGGGGGTTAGCCTCGACAACGACATCCCACCAGGGGCAAGCTTGTCCTCCTCCGAGTGGTCCCTCCCCGCTGACGTCTGGAGAGATTAGCGGCGCTAATCAAATTAGTGTATTAAGGGTTAATGATAAGCGGTTAATAGTAAGAATCTCACCGGGTAGAGTATTCTACAAGAGTTGCCAGGCTATGGAATCTTATCAGCGAGAATTCGTCTGCCTGCCAGCCAGACAATAGATATAGGTTTCATTCTTTTCAGTTTTTAGACGGTTTTTGACTTCGTCTTTTTTCAGCAATCATTATTTATTAAATTAATAAACTATAGTCATAAACCCACAGCTCAAAAGAACATAACATAGCGTTTAGTATGGGAGGTTGTAGTTCAGCTCAAACAATTTCATTTTGACGAAAACGAATGAACCAAAGAAAAAATAAAGTGGAGAATTTATTCATTTACAGTTCTCACTATTCTTTCTTGTTGACTTGGTAGTTTCCTCGCTATTTATTCTTGTCGAAAAATCTATTCCTTTTTCTTCTGACTGAATTGATAGCAGTCTGTCTTGTTGACTTTAGTTTCCTCGCTATTTCTACCTCAGACATTCTTGGACATCACTAACTCCATCCCCTTTCTCCACGTTCTACTTTCTCGGCGTTTCATGAAATTCAACCACTGGTACGTTCTTACTACAGCTTCCATGAAATTCAACCACTGGTACGTTCTTACTACAGCTTCGCGCAGTCTTCGCTTATGATCTTCCAAAAGAAAGATTTTACCAAAGGGTGAGATTTGTCGTACACTCATTGAACCCATAACCTCATGCTTGTACACCAATAGTATTACGAGAGGATGTTTATAGGAAAAACCAAGTGCTCTGTATATAAACATTACTTTCTCCTCTGTAGGAATCCCACAAGTAGCTGAATCCTTATTTATGGCGGAGACTGTCGGCTCTGCGCTTGCCGAGGAGATAGTGAGCCAAATCGTATCATCTCTGATTGACAAGCGCGGATGCAAATCCGATGAGGAGAACATGGAGAGATTGGAGATGGCGCACATCAAGCTAGAGGCTGTTCTTGATACAGCCGACAAGTGGCAGATCAATGACGCGTCGCTGCTACGTTGGCGCAAGAAGCTGAAGCGTGCAGCTGAAGAGTGTGAGCAGACGCTGCACAAGTACAAGCAGCGTGTTGCGGTAGACGAAGAGAAGGACCAGGAGGTAAGGAATTGCTCCTTCCCTAGACGACTGGCTCATGCCACCAAGTTATTCGCCTCCTCATTCTTGGAACGCAATAACAAAAGCATCTCGAGTAGCTCTGCTGTTCGAAGGTTCGAGCGGTTCGCAGACGGTGCCGGTGAGTTCCTGAGGTTCGTGGAGCTCGGCAGCACGCCGCGGCAGTACATGTTCTTTGATCCTCTCATTGGGCACCTTCTAGCCGGCGAAGAGCTACGGTATAGGATTGTCCGGGGAAGCCAATGCAATCTGTTCTGGGTTCGTCCCCCGATTAACTTTGAAGGCCGTGGACTGGAGACCACGCTTCTCTTCGTTTACGAAGACGATGAGGCGCCAGATAAAAATTTCTATCTAACTTGGATGCTACGGCTTTCGGAAAGCACGGACATAGTTGGAATCACCATCAAGTGCTTAAAGTTGGTCACCCCTCACTTCGAGTCCGCAGCTGAAGCTGTTAGGAAACAACTCACACAACTGCCAACACAGGACTTCACCTGGGTGCCATATGTTTATTCTAGTGGCAATGAACGCTGGAACAGTATTCATAGCACTGTGACTCAATGGTTTCGCCCAAACCCACACTGCTGCAAGCAACAAGAGCCCAAGTCTTGCAGCAGCAGCAAGACAAGCACGCTGAAACTATCAGATTTTTCTCTAGAACCACTTATTTATGTGTCCTTGCAATGCCACATCCCACTGTCAAAGTACAACATGAAGAGCAGTACAATCGTCCAAGGAGAAATGAGTTGTTTGAAAGAATTGCCACATCTTAAACTTGGGCTCCTCTTCTCACTGCACGGCTCTTCAGAAGACCTGATTCCTGCTGTTGAGAGTTCTGCGATCGAGGTAATCGACGGCGAAGAGCAGAGTGGCATGCAAACAAATATTAGCCTAGAACAGCTGGACGAGGTAATGCTACCAAAGGCAATAGATTGCCTTTACCAGAAGGCTGAAGCGACAGCGTATCAGATGCTCTGGAAGTCTAAACATGGCACTGCATACCTTCAGGTTGAGAAAACAAGCTTGATGAAGGTGCCACCGAAGCAGATTAGAGAGGCTGGGAACAGAAGGTTAGTAATCCAGCGACGCCAAGACCCAAAGCTAGAGAGATGGATACAGGTGCTCATAGGCTTCCTCAATCTGTGGGTTGCACACGCACCTGACAGGCTACAGGGCTTAATCGTGGAATGGCTTCAGAAGGCGGATGAAATGCAGTTAGTGCGACGAAGTGCTCCTTGATATCATAGTTTTGTAAAATAAAAGCTTGTAATATTACAATGATGTTTTACTATGTATATTAGCTAGGTGGTCAATACTATTGCCATCCTGGATACATGTGTTTGGAGTGCGTTACTTCAAAACTCATATTATTATAACACTGCGAATTATATTGTGCTTCCTGTCATTCCAGAGCTATATCAGGGATGGAAACACAGACAATGTTCAATCGGGTGTACAATTGAGTTTTCTATTGACAATGCAAGCATTCAATCTAGAATTCCACGTTGAAACTTCTAGGCACCTTTCCAATTTCATATATTGTCCAATGTCACTACCAGTTTGACTAATTCTGGAATTGAATTGCATGTACTCAGCTGGACGCTGCAGGCCAGAGGGCCTTCTCTTGGTTCGTCAACCATCCAAAAGTACACTGAAAATAACAAAGCAGGAATGCCCTCATTACTGCAGTTTTGTGGTCAGTCTGGTTAGCAAAATAAGAACGTAAGGGGCCACGCCTTCAATCAACTTGTGGGCTATAATGTTCTCATAGACTTACTTCTCTGCTTGGAAGCTCATATTTGTGGAATAAGACCGATAGTATCTTCTTCATATTCCCTCTTTCCTTTCAGAGAATAGACTTGCTAACTTTGGCAAAACGCCTCAACTATACAAATCTGATGCTTCCGTTAAGGCAGCTGAATTTGTAACATCCTTTGATTTTGGATGTGGACAGGGTAACATCTTTCATACATCTTCAAAATTTGTGTTGAAAAGTTTGATTTCTTAAGGAGAAGGTTTGAAATCAAGCTGAGTTTTCTTTTTTTTTAGTTGACAGTTCTAAATTTTGAGAAAAAAGTTGAAATTTTCGGGTTGAGGTAATTGAATTTGAGTTAAAAGGTGAAATTGTTTGGTTAAAAGTGCAAAAAACCAGGTCGAAAGTTCGATTTTTTATTTTTAAATTGAAAGCACGACGGCGGTGCTGAAATGTGTGCTGGGTGGGCCGTCGGGGTGGGGAGTATAGGCAGGAGACCCTAGAGGGTATGGAACAGTAGCGGTGGGAGGAGAGACCAGGAGTCAGCAGCTCCCATGCTGCCAAACAATTTTACCCGCACTTAATCTTCTACACCAAAAGATTAAATGCATATTTATGACCTCCTGCAGTTGCGGTCCTATGACTAAATCTTAGGTATGTCGGAGCGAGTTTTAACACTAAAAACATAGATGCACGGTGTGATCCAATTTTCAACAAAAATAATAATGAGAATAGTTTAAGTTTTTAAGTTTTAATTGCTTTATTGCTCAACTAAGTTCTCTTTTTTTCAGAATAAGCACTCAATGAACTAATAAAGAGGATCTTTTTGGAGTATACGAACATCCTACATACATTAAGCACTCAAGTTAGTGCATGTGCATAGTGACGGCAACAAGTTGTATTCAATCATGATCAATCAGTTAATTGCATATACTACTCATTAACTAGAAAATACATCAAAACTCAGATCATATTATCCCCGATCTACAACTACAAACTACAGGGCAAATCAAAGGTGATAATCACTCACAAGGAATTTCTATAATAGAACTACCATAAATAAAAATGGAATTGATTTTATTACTTGTCCCGTTAAGTCGCCTCACGATTCACTAGTGCCAGCCACTCCTTTTTCAGTCACCTCGCCATGCGCGCTGCCGCCCTCCATGGCTCCTCGCAACACGCCACTCGTTGGCAGCCGCGTGCCGCATGGCTGCTCCCGCGGCCACCACTGCGTCGGCGCTTCGCCGTTCCAGTCGTCATCCGCTGGCTGTCGCCCTGGGCCAGTTCCAATTCTAGGGTTAAGAGGACACGTGAGGGGAATTGAACAACTCGATGTCTCGATCAGTGTAATTCAATGGTGCGGGCTACCCCCCTAGTCCGTGCTTCCTACTGTAGGCCAAGCCCAAATCAACAACAAAGGGACAGGCCATGGGCCCAAAACAACAAAGCGATGGCGATGTCTTATTCTTCACCTGCCTCGGCTCAGCATGCTCTTCGTCGGAGGGGCGCCGGAGATGACGCCCGCTAAATAGGTGTCCCTGTGAAAAAAGACATTCCTGTTTGCAGGAAGACATTCCTGTTTCCCTCCCTGTTCTTGTTGTAATTATCTCACCACATTATTCTATGAACGCAACTCTTTTTTCTTCCGAACAGCTCACAGTCTCACACCAGAAAGTGTTGTACGCATAGGAGCAAAATTTCACTCTGACAAAAGGAAAAGTACACGAAACATACATTGCACCTTACAGTTAAGATTGAGCGTCCGAGGAACGTAGCGGACCATGGTTAGTTTTGAGCCTATACTTGATTATGTACGTCTTTCTTAAGGCAATTTACTATCAGTTGGCTGGTAAAAATTCACAAGGAAATCATGCCAAATAAATTATTTCTCAAAAGTTAAATAGTGACAATGTAACAACCAAAACCTACATATGTAGCACACGCAAAAAAGTTGATCTAAATGCAAATCGGTAGTAAGCAAATGTAATATGAATTATATGACAGAGAATATTTTGCATTTTCTAATATTTTTAGGTCCTAAAGCCCTAACCCTACGCAGAAAGATTGAAAAAAAATATGACGCTCTGTTAGCTCTGTTAGCACTCCGGTGGGGGCCTTCGGTAGCAAAAGGTTACATGGACAGGTTCAGGAGATCATAGTGATCCATTTTTGGGGTGCATGACTGCCAAAATCTACTGTAGATGGCCGACGGCTAGAAGGGCTCGTCGGAACTTTCCCATGGCACCATAGCAGCTCTGGTGATCTCTGACAAATAGCATGGGTGCGCGAGCTTCTACGGGAGATGGGGAAGTCAATGGTAGTAGGGGATTTGGTTCTAATAGCCTGTACTAGGCTGCCCACGGAGAGCTCCTCTCGGACGGCGGTGGCACTCGTCGCAGGGGTTCTTAGGGCATTGTGATTGCTAAAGCAAGTTTGCTGACGTGTTCGTGGTGCTCTGGTGCACTTTTATTGTAAATTTAGCCATAAGATCCGTACACATTGCTTTATAATAAAATTCGGTTGTTATGTATGATACGTATCCCTATTAACCCTGTGTACACTAGCTTTTCCTAGGATAGTGTGATTTGCACAAAAAGTTACAGAGTTGCTGTTGTAGGACACGATAGGCGTATCGGGCTTAGAGAGAGGGAAATGGAGGAGGGGAAAGGGGCAGTGTGGCTAGAGGATCCTCGGGGAGGGGTTTTTATAGGGCGGAGGAGTGTGAACAGTCGAGCATGACCTCGCCAGAGTTAAAGCATCCATGAATGGCGCAAAATGGCGGGATTTAAGTCGAGGGGAAATGGTGAAGGTTGATGAAGAGTGATAGAGGGGCACTCAATGGCCATAATGGCAAGAAGTAATGGTCAGAGGGCGGAGTAATGGAGCTTAGACGCAAGCGGCAATGGCGGCGGCTGAGGAGGAAGAAGGGGAGGAGAGGAAGAATTGACATGCGGGCCACGAATGTCAGTGAGAGAGGAGAGAGGAGGGCGGTAAGCGTTGGATGAATGCCATGTGGCAAGAAAGAAATCAGAGCCATCGGCTGAGAGATGAAGAGATAAGTGAATGCGGACAGCTGAGATCAAATCGGGTGGAGGGGTATTTGATGAAGGCTTGACACAAGTCAATCTTGGAAGGGTTAGGGTTTTAAAAATATATTTTAATTTTTAGAAAGGCTTAGCAACTTTAAAAACACTTTACAAATAGCAAATAAAGTCTAAAAATTTCAGAAAAATTCACATAAATTCCTAGAGCAAAGCTGGTCACCAAATTTTACAAAAATATCTTTTAGTTTTGAAATTGATTTTTAAAACACAAAAAACCAAATAAATCCAAATGCTTTAAAACAATTAATTTTAACTAGATTTTTATAAGAAATACAAATTAATATTTTATCTTTAATTTTTCTTTTACTTTAAATTACTTTTTGAGAAGAAAAGGCCTTTTCAAATGCTGAAAACTAGGCAAATAAATACTGCAGAAATGTAGGCAACCAAATAACACTTGTTTTTATTTTAAATTAAAATAATTTTTTTGGAGATTTGAATTTGAATTCAAATTTGGAATTTTGGGTTGGAATTGGAATTTGAGATTTTCTTCCAGAACTGCCCATAATCCAAAAAAATCCAACTAAAATCCCAAAAACTTTAAATAATTATTTTTGTAATAAAATTTTTAAAGAGAGTGAATTTTTGGGATGTTACACAAGTTTTATCTCCACATCTTGCCGAAATAAAAAGTGTCCCAAATTAAGTGGGCAATCCATTCCCTATGGACACTTTGTGATTTAAATCATCTATTTCCTTTTATCTCCAAAAGTCCTAAACTGAGTCAAACATAAGTCAAACAAATTTATGTCAGTTTCCAACCTTTATGAGCCTTTAAATATGACCCTCATGACTCCTCTCAACCCCTCAAATCCTCGACAACTCTTCCAAAGCCCAAAAACACTGGCGTCTTTGCGAGCCCGTCGCTCTAGAAATCGGTCATCATCTTGACTCGCGTTTCAAGTCCTCCTGTGAAAATGTTTGCAATCCATTCACGTCATATCATGTTCCCATGTATCCTCCACATCCTTGTCAAGTTAATTTAGTTTTGGTGCAGGGAATAGCCATGAATCGGGTTTTTCCCAAAGTTGACTGAAATTGCTTCCCATTGTCGATTTGTCGCCTCCGATAATTTTTAGCTCATGCCACCACCATTGAAAATTTTGTCTCATCGTGTTCTACATGGTGCTTCCCTTGCTTTCCCCAAAAACCCCACACAAGTTTGTAGCTTCTAATGCACTATCCATGGCCGCCTAGTGTCGAGATCCGAAACAATAACTCCAAGTCCCTCAGTGTAAATCGCACCATCCCAAGAAAAGCTAGTGCACATAGGGTAAACAGTGATGTATATTGTGCATAATCACCACAAATATTATCAATCAAAAGTATGGCATTATGGCCAAGTCTTACAATAAAAGGCTCAAGGCTAACTGAAATTAAAAAGTAGCGAAAAACATAAAAGTAGCAGCACAGCCCATCCAGCCTCCCACAGGCGAATAACTGCAAGACGCAGCCTACTCGTCGAAGTCCTCATCCTAGTCGTCAGAGTCGTACTCTGGCAATAGATTTAAGCAAGGTGAGTACTTTAAAGTACTCCACAAGTTACACCAGGAAATATAGCAGAGTTGATGCATGCATAATGAATTTCAAAGGAAGGCTTAATAGGGTACAAGTGCGGAAAAGCAATACTGAATTTTAGATACAATAATGTAAGTACAAAAGCTGAATTTTAATACAACATATGAAACAATATTTTAACAAGTATTATCGTTAGTGTAGGCTCCGACCCACACTAACCTAACCACGAGCATCCCACCCGGACCATTGGAAACACCAATGCTGTTTGTCCGAAAACCAAGTTTTATAAAAACCAAGTCTAATCTGTGAAAACTCTACTCAGCATATCCATGACCGTAGACACGGCTGTCCAGGATAGATTAAAACTCTGTAGAGGTGTACAACTTTACCCACAAGACGTGTCATCCCGTTGAGCCACGCGATTAACACACTGTCTTAGGTGTGCGACGGGGAATTCACGACAAGGCTGTTACAATGATCCATAGCCAAAACAGTCACGCCGCCACTAAGGTTTCACCATAACTCGAATCCACGAGTTGGATCCCCCTCTGGTGCTATGTGAGACTTCTCACGGTCTACGCCATGCTTACATTACCATTACCATTATCTAATGACTATGGCCCCACATGATAGCAATAGTTTAGCAAATTAAACTACCATCACTACCTCTAATTAACCTCATGTTTAAACTTAATGGCGCACTACAATCTCCGTGCTACAATCTCCTTTGTCCCACCGATGAGTGTGGGGCTCATTGTCGGTGAGAGAAGGCACGACTGAATGCAAGCATGCTAAAAATTGGGACAGCATGCTCGCGTGCACCTCTGGACCAGCTCTCGCCTTCCAATTTGGCTGAGGCAATGGCCGGTGGTGACCCTAGACGGCAGCAAAATAAGACAGAGGGCGCCATAGAGAGCTGAGACACTGGAGCTTGATCCTTCACCAGGGAAGAGTCTACAAGTGGTGAGGACTTGGCTGGGCTTGGGGACGATAGAGGCAGTGTGGCATCGTGGACCAATGGCAGGTGATGATGGAACATGGCATCAGGAATCCTCAGGTGGTGGCAGCCCAAGGTGCAGTTGGGGTCGAGTTGGTGGTGGTGCGAGGGCGCGCTGGTCCAACAAGATTGGTCAAAAACAGCTCTAATTAGAAAAATCTTAGAATCACCAGAGTTGGGGGGAAGGCTTCTCCTGCGAGCTATGGGTTGTGAGAAGTCAATTCCATGGTGGGAAAGGATGTGTGGTGTGGCGAAGAGATTGGTAGCATGCTTGAGCTCTTATAGTGGGTGCAAAGGGTTGGCAATGTGGGAGTGGTATGGCATTGGTAGGGCGCTGGCGCGGAGGTTATGGCAATGGTGACACACAATGCAGCCTGGCATAGGGTGATGGCGAGGACCACAGAGTGGTGTGAGGGTGGTATGGCATGGGGTACGGCTAGGTATGACACGAGGAGGGGTTATGCAGCGACGTGAGACTTGGCATGACGCCGAGATGGGTGCAGGCACGCAACAAGGAGGGAAGAAAGGAAGGAGATAGAGAGTCATGCGCACATGAACCGAGGTGGAGGCGGGCATGTGTGGTGCTGCAGGAGCACTGTGGTGGCCATACGCCATGGCACGGGCGATGTGGGTGTGCATGACATGCTGTGGACACTTATGGCGCACGCTTGGGCATGCTCGCGGAGGGCTATACGCACTGGGCTGGCCCAGGCCGTTCCAGGCTAGGCCAAAGGTCCAGTGGGCCAAAAAATTGGCCAAGGCCTAGGGGGACTGAGCCCACTATATTTTAAATTCTTATTTTTTTAATTTTTTGGTATTTGATTTTCATTTCAAAATCACTAATTCAATTCTAAGCTGAATAGATTTTGAATTTGACCAGATTTTTGACTTGGCATCACTGCCATTTGCTAGAATCCCACTTAGGGGTTCCCAAACGGCAATGGGATAGGACTTTCAATCAGCTCCTTCTTGCATGAAAGTTGATTTTGATTTTACCTTTGTATTTTACCTAGGATGTCTTTTATAGGATTTTTGTTATGTTGAACTTAGGCTCATGATCCTCTTTAGTATGTTGTTGCTTGCCCACATTTAAAACCCCTATATTTAGCCCTTTGGTTTTCTTTTCTTTTTGCCCTTAATCTATTTTTTGGCTTCACACTCCTTTTATTTATTTTGGATATTCAAGCTCTTATATTATTTTGAAAGCTGAGCACAAGTTTCACCTATGGCTTAGCATGATTTTTACTACAAAACCTCCTGCTCTTACTTCTAGATTGTCGCTTCATAACCACATTTTTGTTAAATTTAGGTTGTTATTACTTGCCTCCTTTTCTTCAAAATTCCCTTTATATAGGTTTTTGGTTATTAAGAACCTCAATCAAAACAAAATAAATTAAGTCCAAGGAAATCCAATGGCAAATAAGATGCAGTTCAAAAGTTTTGAGCTTTACACATTCTCAAGCAACAAGCATCTTTCTGGGCTATTACAAAACCTACCCCCTTAAAGGAATCTCAACTCCGAGATTCAATCTAATCCTAGAATAGGTAGGGGTAATCTCTCCTAAGGTGATCTTGTTGCTCCCATGTGGCTTCCTTTTTGGCATGATTATTCCACTGGACTGTGCACAGGAGGGTGGTTTGATTCCTTATCTTCTTTTCTACAACATTGAGAATCTTGATGGGACGCTCTTGGTAGGTCATGTCACTCTGAAGCGTTATTGTCTTGGGCGAGGTTTGGTCTTCTGGCACTCAAAGATATTTCTTTAGTTGAGAAACGTGGAACACTGTGTATGTCGACTAAACTCGTGCGTAGTTCTAGCTTATTGGCTACTTCTCCTTTCTTGGCCCTGAATAGTAATAGACCAATTTATCATGGTGCAAGCTTGTCTTTAACCTTGAATCTTTTGACTCCTCGCAAGGGCGACACCTCCAGGTAGACATAGTCTCCGATCTCAAAGCTAAGTGATCTACACCTCTTGTCGGCATAACTCTTCTGCCGCGATTGAGCTGCTTGCAGTGGATCCCTAATGAGATGGACATTCTCCTTAGCATGCTTTAAGGTGTCCATCCTGAAGATATAACCTTCACCCTCTTCAACCCAATGCAGGGGAGTTGACAATTTCTCCCATATAAAGCTTCAAATGGGGACATATTTAGGCTGGATTGGTAGCTATTGTTGTAGGCAAATTTAGCAAATGGTAGGCATTTCTCCTAATCCTTGGTGAAATCTAAAGCGCAAGCTCAAAACATATCTCCAAGGATCTTGTTCACCCTCTTAGTCTAGCCATCAGTTTGAGGGTGGTAGGTAGTACTAAAATCCAGATACGTACCATGTACTTCATGAAGGCTAGCCTAGAAGTGTGAGGTAAATTGCAAGCCCTGATCTGAGACTATACTTTTTGGCACACCATGCAAGCACACGTGTAACAAGTACAGTTCTGCTAGTTTGTCTCCTCTATATGTACTCCTAACAGGGATGAAGTGGGCCACCTTTGTTAGTCTATCCACTACTACCCATATGGAGTCACATCCCGATTTGGCTCGTGGCAAGCCCATGATGAAATCCATTCCAACTTGCTCCCATTTCCACTGGGGAATTTCCAATGGCTACAACAATTCTACTAGTCTCTAATGTTTTGTTTTAACCCTCTAGCATACGTCACAATAGGCGACATGTTCAACGATGTCTCTCTTTATACTTGGCCATCAATACCACTTCTTTGTGTCTTGGTACATCTTGGTACTCCTTGGGTATCAGCTCTTTTAGTTCCTTTTGGTAGGGAATAAAAATGTGTTTTCCATACCAGAGAAAACCTTGCTGATCCTCAATGATCTTGGGAGCCTTTCCTTTCACCATGAGGCGTTTGAATCGTAGGGCGCCTAGGATCTCCTTCTAGGCAGTTATGATTTGTTCTTCTATGCTAGGTTGTACTTCTATGGCAGCTATGGTACGTTGTTCTATTATCTTCAAATTGAGTGCCTTCAATTCCTTATGGAGCTTAGGCTGCTGTTCTTGAACCATGATGTTATTACAGTAGGTCTTGTGACTCAAGGCGTCAGCTGTTGGCTTTTATAGGGTGATAGTGAATACCTAAGTCATAATGCTCGATCAATTCTAGCCATATTCTTTGCCTCAGGTTGAGATCTAATTATGTGAAGATGTATTTGAGGCTCCTATGATCAGCATATATATCGTAGTGGTTTTCAATCAAATAGTGCCATCAGATCTTCAAAGCATGAATTACCAAAGCTTATTCTAGGTCATGGGTTCAATAATTTGCTTCATGAGGGTGAAGCTGTCTAGAGGCATATGCCACAACTTCCCCCTTGAATCAGTACATACCCAAGGCCTTGACATGAGGCATCGCAATATACCTCAAATTCGTAGTGTACGTCTGGCAAAACTAGCATAGGGGTGGAGGTTAGTTTCTTCTTTAACTCTTCGAAGCTTCCTTCACATGCTTTTGTCCACTCAAACTTCTCCTCCTTCTTAAGCAAGTGTGTTAGTGGCTTGGCAATCTGAGAAGATTCTTCAATAAATCTTCTATAGTATCCTGCTAATCTAAGGAAACTTCATACTTCAGTCACTATGGTGGGCTACTTCCACTCCACGACAGCGTCTATCTTGGCTGGGTTGACTGATACTCCTCTAGTAGATACTATATGGCTGAGAAAACTAATATCTTCTAGCTAGAATTCTCACTTGTTGTATTTGGTGTACAGCTGGTATTCCTTCAACCTCTCTAGCACTAACGATAGGTGCTCGACATGTTCTTCAGCATCCTTGGAATAGATAAGGATGTCATCAATGAATACCACCGCAAATCTGTCTAGGTATTCAATGAAGATATTATTCATAAGATTCATGAAGTAGGCTGGGGCGTTGGTTAACCCAAAGGACATAATCATAAACTTGTACAGTCCATATTGGGTAGTGAAGGCTATTTTTGGGATGTCTTCGGCTCTAATCTTCAATTGATGATAATCCGATCTTAGGTCAATCATGCAGAATATGGTGGCTCTCCGAAGATTTCTTCCCATTATTCTTGTGGACACCATTCTTTTTGCTAATTCTACTGAAGTTAGTTTTCGTCCCATTTGGCCAATACTTATAACAAGAATTTTTTCTAACCGGCTACACGAGTTTTTGAAGTTTTGACAAACTCAAAATGAAAGCTTTTTATGCATATCTAAGAGAGATGAGATAGAACTAGGAAAGACAAGACAACAATAATACTTATGGTTTTCATAATTCTTTTCTATTGGAAAATAGGGTTTTGTAAAACTTGTATTCTTATCAAAATCAAACCTATACTTAGTGCTATAACCTATAGTCAAGCCTACTCTGATACCATTCTGTAATAGCCCCATTGTTGGGAACAAGGACATCAAACTCTCCACAATAGCAAAGGAGTTTAGTTGTAGAGAAAAGGAGTATCATGCCTTCTCATGCATATTTAAAAGTGGTTAATTTGATTAAAATAAGACCTAACGGTCAACTTTAGCAACACTATAGGCGTCCAAGCCCAAAAATTAACTAACATCCAGAAGAACCAAAGAAATCCAATATGAATGCTTGAGTGCGGTCGTAACCCTAACACGAAAGCTTGAAGCATCCTTTCTTCTTCTAGTATTTGTTCTGATGAAAATAAACAAGATTGAGTACACTAGGTACTTAGCAAACCACATGGGAAGGTTATATAACTAATATGCAGGGAGTTCAAATGGATAGTCATAGGTTAACAGACAATATTTGTGGGTGCAAGTTTGCAAGTAAAGAACTTTGCATTTAAAATAGTAAAATAGTACGTAATTAATGGAAGGGGTTCATTATCCACAATTTCTATATCAAAATCCTCCAAATTCCACTTATACCTTGTTGTTGGAATCACCCATTAAACATAACTCCATTAATCAGGAGTATGGCGTATTCAAAGATTATTTATTATAGTTTGTAGAGTTGTCTAGCTTTACCCAAAAGATTCCTCAAACTCTCAATGTCCAAACACGTAACAGGTAACATGCAACTTAGTTGAGCAAACAAGGCCTTCACTACTCTTCTCTTTCTAGTCTCTACCTGGTAGGTTATGGATCACACATTATCGGGTATCCACTGGCCAACACAGAACGCTACCACCCAACTCTGAGTGGAGCTATCTATAACATCCTGATTTTTAGAGGTTATTTGAAGCTTTTAAAATAAAATTCACCATTTGGATTTTTCTAAAATTAATTAAAGCTTACATTAAAATTTTTAAATAAAAACATATAATATGAATAAAATAAATATTAACATATGCTAAAAATATTTTATTTGGGTTTCTTGTGTCTTAAGGAATTTTTTAGAGTTTTCTGAGAATTTTTAGGTTTATTTGCTATTTTTTAGAGCTCCTTTTATTTTATTTAAATTTTTGAAAAAGAAAACCCTTAAAAATCTTTAAACAGTAGTGGGCTGGCCCATTACTGTTCATCTCGACCTATCCAATCTTAGTCGTCTGATTCTTCCTTGCCATCTGTCTGGCATCCGAGTCGAGCCATTCCCCCGCCGCCGGATCCGTTATGGAACACGTGTCAATCATCTGGCAACAGTGGTACTGTGCATCTGTGCCGTATGCCGTGGACTGTCTGACCTTCTGAACTACCACGCATCGCTCATACAGCCATCCTGGCACTGTTCATCATCTTACCGGGTAGAGAGTCTGTCTTTATCTCTGCTCGATTTACGTGTACAAACCGAACTCTGCCGTCGTCACCGTTCAGGACTCCCTCAATGTCCGTGCATAAAAGCAGCCACAACCCTCAAGTCCCGCATCCCTTGCTCAGTCGTGCACTGCCTCTACAGCCGTCGTCCGCCAAGCTCACTGTGCCTCGCCACTAAATCCGAGTCGTCAGAGTCGTCGCCTTTGTTCTCCGCCGTCACCATCGTTTTCTTCTTCGCCGGCTTCTCCTAGTCACCTGCCATTGCTTGTCACTGCCAACTGACCCAACGTTGGTGAGTTCCACCATCGTCCACTGAGTTCCCTGTCGTCTTCGACCAGTTCACCGCTCGGTATGTCAGTGGGTGTCAGTTAGACATTTTCGTGGGGAATAAGAGGGATCTGTTTGACTAGGTGGTTAGCCTACTCGAACGTGAAATCTTAGTGGATGAAACTAAGTTGAGATGTTACTTTGTAAAAGTTTTGTTATGATCTTCTTAGTCAGCATGCCCAAGTAAACGGTTGCTCTAGTGTCACTATGAGATGATCATATCATGTGGGTAAAGTTGTGCAACCTCTGTAGAGTGTAAAACTATTTGAATAGTCGTGTTCCTGATTATAGACAATACTCAGTGATTTCACACAAGGGGTAAAGATTTCACAAAAACTTAGTTGGGATAAGTCTAGGAAGTGAATGGGTAATTCACTAGTGTTTCATTACATGAATGTTTAGTTCACGGGTGATTTATGGGTGAATGGTCAGTTCACTTATGGTGTATTTAATTCCTTTGAATATTTACTCATTATCATTTTGTAAGTTCGCTTTCAATCTATCTACTTTAATTACTATTTTCTGCAAAATAATCACTCAGCCATCACTTGGTAAGCCTTGCATATTATATTTCATTCTTGTTACAAACGACTTGCTAAGTACTTTATGTACTCATGACTATATCCATATTTGCTCAGTTGAAGAAGAAAAACCATATCAACTGGAGGTATCTGAAGAAGGATACTTCGATGATTTCTCATATTAGGATTTCGCTTCCTATTCAATTGCCTGTGGGCATGTCGAATGGCCAATTCGTTTTCGTTGAGTTTCCGTTGCTAGTTTGTTAGCTCTTTCGGCTGTTAAAGTGTAAACTTAGCCATAAGGTCACAACTCTAATAATTATTAATATTTGAGTCTTTTTCTTGGTTAATCGTGAATATGGTTGATATTCCATCTATATTTTTACTGTGTGCACTAGCGTGATTCAGGACTAGTGCAGTATACATAAAGAGTCCAAATTTGCATATTCAGGTCTCGACATCTACCATGGTATATTTTATATAATTTATTTCTAATAAGACATGTCAAGGTGAATATAGCCATCAAATAAAATAAGGCTTTTTCGGTGGTAGGACATAACTAAATTATCATGTCTTTCTAAAAATTTATTTTAAATAAATAACAACGCATATAAATGAAGAATAATGAAAGTAATAATATTTAAATTAGTAAAGAAAGTAGGTTCAACTTGATCAAAAACATGTGACTTGCCTCTTTAGATTATTTTACTATAGTCTTCAGGTTTATATCGTCCACCTTATTTGTTCCAGCAGCTTCTCTATTGACCAACTAGTCGAATTTGAACACTAGCATGAAAGAACAAATATAAATAAGTTCCTACTTTGCAGAATGCAAGCTAAGAACAAAGTGCAATAAAATAACTAGAAAAGATATAAAAGATAATGGGTTTGATCAAATAGGGTTTAAGTGGTGCTTAGTTTGGCTGAACAGGATTGAAAATAGGTTAAATAGGATTGAGATGGTCACAATGGTTATATTTGGGTTAGATAGGTTTTGGTGAATAGGGGCAGGCCTAGGACAGTATTGGTTTTGGATTGGGAACAATATCGATTTGAGCTGCAAATAGGGCTAGGCTACAGTGACGGATTAATTTGACTAGGTTTGAGTTTTATCGAAATTCATTGAGGCTAAACGGAGTTAAGATTGAGCTTATCAAAATGCTCAAAATTGATATAAATATACTTTTTGAATTTTTGGTGAACTATACCGGGTCTAGTATTATTCACCACGAGTCAAGTAGTATCGGGTTTCAACAGTAGGTGGAACAGGTTTTACTTGAACAGTGCTACAAGGATGGGCTTGGCCCATGGCTTCTCTTGTTTTTGGGCCGGTTCTGTGGCTTCCTTCTCACGCGGCCAACAGACAATCCGGCCTTCCCGCACGCACAGCCCAATAGAAGGCCTGGCTTCCACAGCCTAACCGACAGCCTCCCCCTTTTCCTCATGCTCTTGGCCCATCCGATCGGCTTAGCCTGCTCAACTGTCATCTTCGTTAGTCTGGTACCGACGCAGGAATAGGGCACGGCGGTGAAGCACCGGCAAGCACTCCGATGAGGTCCTTCGGTGGCAAAAGGGTACATGGACGGACTCAGGAGATCATAGTGATTCCATGTTTGGGGCGCAAGGCTGCCAAAATCTACTCCAGACAGTCGACGTCTAGATGGGCTCATTGGAGCTTTCCCATGACACCACGGCAACTCCAGTGATCTCCAGCAAATAACATTGGAGCGTGAACTTCTGTGGGATACGGGGAGGTCCATGGTAGTAGGGGATTTGGTTCTAATAGCCCGTACTAGGCTGCCCACGGTGAGCTCCTCTCGGACGGCGATGGCACATGTTGCCGGGGTTCTAGGGCAATTGGGTTTTAATTGAGGTATGAAGTGAATCGAGATTTTGGGCTCACCTCCGTCTTACCAGAATGATGGCGAGCGCTAGTCAGAAGAGAAGAAATGGGTGGCGAGTAGTGGTGTGGTTGGGGAGGCTAGCAGCGAGGGCAATTCGGTTTTAAAGGGCTGGTGAGGCGATGGGAGCAGGAGAAGGGAATCGGCAGCATCTGCGCTGTCTGAGGTGATGACGGTTGCACAGTCTGCAGGAAGAGGTGGCGTACGACTGGCGCGGTCAGGACACTAGCTCACTGGCATTGTGACGAAAGCTGACGAATGTTAGAGTTAATCTTGTTTTAGTAGATTTGAAGAGTTTATTTAGTATTTACAAAGTATACATATAGAAGTAGAGAGAATAAGAATCCAAGTAAGATTATGAGTCAGAATCCAAGTAGAATTATGAGTCGGAATCCAAGTAGGATTATGAGTCCGAGTGCTAGGCTTAAAATTAGTATATATAAGGCACAATAGTCATGTAATTGAAACAAACAAAAACGAGAGGAGTGGAAGAAAACTAAGAAGAAAAGAGGGAGCGGTTGGTGCTCCGAAAAAATATATCAATGTATGCAAGAGTTTAGCGAGAAAGAATTCCAACAATTGGTATCAGAGCTTGTCGATCTTGGTGGTGCCTGAAGAATATGAGCGAGAAGGCGAAGGCCCAAGGTAGGCTAATCTCCCTCCAGTACCCTCTCCTGACGACCGACAATTACCCGGTGTGGGCAATGAAGATGAAGGCGAACATGTGCGTCCAGAGAGTCTGGGGTGCAGTCGATCTGAAGGGGAAGGACAAGGAGCTAGAAGACAACGTGGATCAGGCGGCTTTGGCTATCATCTACTAAGCGGTGCCAGACTCGATGATGCTTCAGCTCATCGGGAAGGAGACGGCACGAGAGGTGTGGAAGATGCTTCAGAAGATGCACGAGAGAGTTGATCGTGTGAAGGAGGTTCAGCTCTAGAATTTACGGAGTGAGTTCGAGAATCTCCAGATGGAAGAGACCCAGTCAGTGGATGAGTTCGCTGGTAAGTTGACTTCTCTATATAATCAGATGGTTTCTCGTAGTGACAAGATGGAGGAATCTGTAGCAGTGAAGAAGTAACTGCGCGTGCTACCAGAAAAGTATGTGCCTATTATCACCACGCTCATGTACTCCCCTGACTTGGAGAAAAAGAAGATCGAGGAGATCACCGGCTCTCTCAAGGCACACGAGGAGTTACTGAAGGGGTTTCAGTCTCGTACTGAACAGAGGTTTCAGTCTGATAATCAACAAGTGTTACTGATAAAGGGAGATATAAGGAGCGGTGGCTCATCAATCAGTCGCGGGCAATGGCATGGGCGAGGTGGCTAGAGTGGTCGAGGCGGCAGAGGTGGCCGTGGAGATAACGCCTAGCAAGGCGGTGGTGACAGATCCCGTGATAAGTCACATATCATGTGTTTTGAATGTGGCGAGTACAGGTACTACACTTTATGGCACATAAAGTGCTTCAACTGCAACGAGTATGGGCATTATGCTTCGTATTGCCAAAGCAAAAGGAAGAACAGGGAGGTAAACCTCATCCAAGGCGAAGTAGAAGATGACGATCCAGTACTACTTCTCTCTTCATATGTTGAAAAGGCACCGGCCATGGTGATACTAAACGAAGAGAACATAGTTCCAAAACTATGCACGAAGGAAGACAACCATGATCACTCGGATCAGTGGTATTTGGATAATAGAGTAAGTAATCACATGACGGGAGGTCGATCCATGTTTCATGAGCTTGACAAGAAGATTTGGGGCAAGGTCAAGTTTGACGATGGCTCCATGGTAGAGATAAGAGGCAAAGGGACGATGATGTTACAATACAAGAACGGAGATAAGAAATTGTTGACAGAAATTTACTATATACCAAGTCTGTGCAACAACATACTTAGTCTTGGATAGATGACAGAAAAAGGGTACAGAGTGGTGTGTAGGATGAGTTCTTGCGTGTCTATACTAAGAACAATGATCTGTTAATGAAGATGAAAAGATCTCCAAACCGGTTGTACAAAATTTCTTTGAAAACTTGTAAGCAGGTTTGTCAAAAGAGCAGCTTGGAAGAGTTAGGAGATGACAGGATCCGAGGGCGAGACTTGCTGAGCGTAGCGGGGGGCAGCCAAAAAGGGCATGCAGAAGGCCAAGATAGTGGGACCCAGGTACAGCACGTGCACGCTCAGGGGGTGTGCATGGAGAGTGGCTCGGGCACACAAGGTGGAAACCCCAGGGCTAGAGCAGATGCGTGCGCATACAGCTACGGACGGTGGACTTCATGCGGGCAGTAGGCTCTCAAGAGGAAAAAGTGCACAAGTTCTAAGAGGAAGACTTAGAGTACAAGTTGGTGCAATTTTTTGTAGTTTTGCAGATGAAACGCTATCAGCATTGGAGACAGGATGCATGAGTGCGGGAGTGAGAGGCGGTGTAACCTCAGCTAAAATGTGCATGAAAAGTGAACGGATTTGGTCTAAGAGAGAGGAGCAAGAGCAAGAGGCTCTGGTAATGGCTAAGCCAAGGCAGCTGTGGGAGTAGGTGCTCCAGCCCAGGCAAGCGTGCAAGGAAGGATGGACTCAGTTCGGGTGCAGGAGCAAGAGAGAAGATCAGCTTGATCAAACCGAAGAAACAAGATTAAGGGGTTGATTGTTAGAGTTAATCTTGTTTTAGTAGGCTTGGAGAGTTTGTTTAGTATTTACAAAGTATACGTATAGGAGTAGAGAGAATAAGAATCCAAGTAGGATTATGAGTCGGAATCCAAGTAGGATTATGAGTCGGAATCCAAGTAGGATTATGAGTCCGAGTGCTAGGCTTGAAATTAGCCTATATAAGGCACAATAGTCATGTAATTGAAACAAGCAAAAACGAGAGGAGTGGAAGAGAAATAAGAAGAAAAGAGGGAGTGGTTGGTGCTCCGAAAAAATATATCAATGTGTGCAAGAGTTTAGCGAGGAAGATGGTTCATGATATACGAACCGTCTGTGATAATCGAGACAACACAGATGGTTTGTGTTGATAACCGTCCGGGACTTATTACAGACAGTTCTTAATACGAATCGTCTGTGATAATCGAGACATCACAGACGGTTCATATAACAAACCGTCTCTGATATTAATTATCACAGACGATTTGTGTTAATAACCATCTGTGATAAGTCACAGACGATTATTAACACGAACCATCTGTGATATTTGGTTTCACAGACCATTTGTGGTTGGAACCGTCTGTGATAATCTGCACTATTAATTATTGGGTGTACTTGCTCGATGTCGACACAGATCTGTCTTCATTGCGTTGCATCTGTGGAGCAAGGCGGCCGGCTTTAGGGAGTTCAGGGTGAAAACATATCGCCGTCTTCTTAGTGATCTGATCAGATGTTAGTACTCAATTACTTTTAATAACTTATGTGCATGCATGTTTTTGTAATGGAAGGCCAGAGATGATAGCTTGGTTTTTGTTTAATTTAGATCTATCTAGCTAGCTAGGTTTAGAAAGATAATGTTAGTTTGATCAATTTTAGAATGGGTAAGTACTGGTACATAGTTAACTAGCTTCAATATATTCTTGCTTAACATTATTATATCAAGAATACGTGGCTAGCTACCTATAGACATGTACATAATATATATAGATGCGTGTCATGTACGTTTAAGTATATATAGCTAATCTGATTTGCTATGTAGTAGCGGTAATAATCATTTTTGACACCCATTTGTTACTTGTGTAGTGTAGATGGACCGAAGCTGGATGTACATTGAGAACCGTGTGAGTGAAGAGTATATTAATGACGTGTTTATTTTTAGAAGAGCGGTCGAGCTAGATATGTTGAAGAAGGGGATGAAATATATATACTGTCTATGCATTGATTGTGATAATCTCAAGATGTTTAGCAACTCAGCGCAGATTTAAGCTCACTTGATTCGAAGGGGTTTCAGAAAAGGATACAAATGTTGGACTAGTCACGGTGAAGAGAAGAGTACACAAGAAGGTAGTTATGACATAGTCGAGGGAGACAACGATATGCCAGTTGTGGACTGTGCTTTTTATCATGAGGATAGGTCACATGATGACAATCTGGATCAGATGTTACGTGATGCAGAAGGGAACTTTAGTGAGAGAGAGTTTGGTAAATTCGAGGGCTTGATGGAGGACTCAGAGAAACCTTTGTTCTCGGACTGCAAGCGGTAATACACAAGGTTGTCATCAGTTCTAGAACTGCTGAAATTGAAAGCAGGCAATGGTTGGTTCGACAAGAGTTTCACGGCATTGTTAGGTCTTCTAGCGGACATACTTCCTAAGGGAAATGTGTTGCCGAGAACCACCTACCAAGCCAAGAAGATTCTATCCATTAGGAATGGAAGTAGAAAGAATACATACATGTCCGAATGATTGTATCCTGTACCGTAAAAAATATGCTAGCTTACAAGTTTGTCCGGTGTGTAAAGCATCCCGATACAAGCGTAAAAATGACTCTGACGATGGGAAAGGCATCGAGGTGAAACAAGGACCTCCTTCTAAGGTGTTGTGGTATCTTCCTGTAATCCCCCGTTTGAAGCGTTTATATGCAAACCACAAGGATACAAGATTGATGCATTGGCACTGGGAGCAGCGTAAGAAAGACGGAATGATAAGACATGTTGCTGATTCTACCCAGTAGAGGAACATCGATAGGATGTTTGAGATTTCGGTGTGGAATCGAGAAATATAAGGTTTGGGTTGAGTACAGATGGAATGAATCATTTTGGTAATATGAGCAGCCGACATAGCACTTGGCCTGTAACTCTGTGCATGTACAACCTTCCTCCTTGACTGTTATGAAGCGAAAGTATATTTTGATGTCACTACTTACTCAAAGGCTGCAGCAACTTGCCAACGATATTGATGTGTTTCTAGCACCATTGGTAGAAGATCTTGCAATACTGTGGAATGAAGGGGTAAATGTATGGGATGCGGACAAACGAGAGAACGTTACTCTACACCCCATTTTGTTCTGCACCATTAATAAATTTCCTGCCCTTGATAACCTATCAGGGCTGAGTACAAAAGGAGCCAAAGCGTGTCCGCACTGCTTAGATTATACCGAGAGTGTGTGGTTGAACAACTCGTGTAAAACTGTGTACATGCGTCACCGTAGGTTCCTTCCAAAGTATCACCCATACCGCAAGATGAAAAAATAATTTGACGAAAAAAAGAGGATGACTCAGTACCAAGACCTTTTAGCAGGAAAGAGGTGTATGATATGGTCAAGGATATAAACGTTGTGCTTGGAAAGGGACGTAAATTGAGAAAGAACATGTGGAAAAAGAGGTCAATATTTTAGGACTTGCCTTATTGGGAGCACTTAGAAGTTCGCAATTGCATCGATGTCATGCACGTAGAGAAGAATGTATGTGACAGTTTGATTGATCTCTTACTGAACATTCCTGATAAAACAAAGGATGGTGTTAACGCAAGGCGTGACTTGATCGCTATGAACATCAGGACCGAGTTAGCACCGATAGAGACCGATAAAGGCCGGACGTACCTTCCCCCAGCTTGCTATACTCTGTCTAAGTCCGAGAGAACTGAACTGTGCCAGTCCTTACATGGTGTGAACGTTCCTTCCAGTCACTCCACCATCACGAAGAAACTTGTTTCCATGGAACATTTGAAATTAATTGGCATTAAGTCTCACGACTGTCATATGCTAATGACACAAATGCTACCTGTTGCAATTAGAAGTATTTTGCCGAACAAGGTTCGAGTGACAATCATAAGGCTATATTATTTCTTTATCGCAATTGCTCAGAAGATCAATGATCCCGATGGACTAGATACTCTGCAAACCGAGGTGGTGACAACTCTATGTCATCTAGATATGTATTTTCCTCCATCATTTTTTGATATCATGTGTCGAGACCCGAATATGCAAATTCGGTCTCTCTGTATAAACTATACTAGTCCAGGATCACGCTAGTACACACAGTCAAACATAGATGTAATCACAACCATACACACGATATAATAAAGGTAAAACTCAAAATATCGATAAAATCTCAAAGGTACGACCTTATGACCAAGCTTACAATATCTCTAGCCGGAAGGGCTTAACAAATAGCAGCGGAAATCCAAAATAAAGCGTAGCGGCCAATCGACAAGCCCACAGACTATCGAGTGGAGAACGAAGCCTAATCCGTGAAGTCATCGTAGTACTCTCCTTCTGGAACCTCCTGCTGATAATACTATTTGCCCTCAACTGAGCAACATAGGCGTAAAGCCGTGAGTATATTGGTACTCAGCAAGTCGTTTGTAACAAATGAATGCAATATAATATGCAAGGCTGAAAGGTTAATTTGCATAAAAGGCATTTCAAGGTAAATATAATAAATAGATTGAAAGCGAAATTTAAAGCAAAGCAATAATAATAAGTAATCAAAGCAATAAACATGAACCACTTGTGAATACCAATTCACAAGCTAAACCAACAGTGAACTACCTGTCCACCTCCAACATAAACCACCAAGTTATAAATGAAAACACTACCCCTCGTGTGAAATCACCGAGCATTGTCCATGACCGAGGACGCAGCTATTCGAATAGTTTTACACTCTACAGAGGTTGCACAACTGTACCCACATGATGTGATTAGCCTCGATCTCAGAAAATCACAACACGGCCTTTACAATACTCTACCTCAACCCAATCCTGCCCGCTAGGGTTTCGCATCACACCCCCCTTGCGCCACATGGAAATCAGCAACCATGTCCATCACATTGGCAGAATTGAATTGAAATATTAAAAATTAATCAGCCAGGTCCATCCCATACTAGACATGTGGTTTGCACGATTAAGCTCAGATCAATGGTGCACAAAGTTAAGTCCTTAGCATTACCCGGGCGAGGCTACCACATCCTCCGAAGTGAACCTGCACTTCCCCCTTTACTGCACGATCACTCGCCCGAGTGCAAAACCAGGTTTGTATAACCAAGCCAACGACACACCAATGACGTGGCACAAATTTTAAATAATCGTGGCACAACCACAGTTCCATATTTCATTAAGTCAAATTAATAATTAACATGTGATGATGAAATCCTTCGTAAAGTATAAGCCAGTTAAGCAGTCTAATCGTACCAACCCATGTGACAGTTATCATAACATCACTAGTATGTTTCCCAACCTAGGGTGACAATGGTATCATGGCATTCCAAATTATCATGGAGAGAGAAATTCAATTGGGCAATAACTACCAGTACAAGGTTTGAATATAAATAGCGATGCAATGTAATTTAAAATAAAATAATTAAATAATAGATTGCAAACTGGGTTCAATATGATCAAAGGACACGACTTGCCTTGGTTATGCTCA
The DNA here is from genome assembly GCA_036346265.1 of Melocanna baccifera. NCBI lineage: Eukaryota > Viridiplantae > Streptophyta > Magnoliopsida > Poales > Poaceae > Melocanna > Melocanna baccifera. The sequence goes on along the minus strand of JAYEVJ010000245.1, from coordinate 39,103 downwards.
GTGAGGTACTCCTGGTCTTCGGGCGTAGAACCTGCTCTTTCGGAATCCGAATCTAGCGAGAGAGAAAATGACCAAAACTAAAGAAACACATAAAATGATAAGCAAAAGAACTCCAAAATTCACAAAACCAGAACCAACAGCTAGAGCTCGATTTTAGATGAATTTAGAAAAAAGAACGGGGTCAATCGAAGCTAGGACGGAGGAAACGGGCTCTCAAAAAATTAATTCAAAAGGAAAACCACGAAAATCGGAAATTGCACTGTTCCGTGGACCGGGCGCACGGAATACCGAGTCCATCGTGGACTCGGCGCATGGAATAGTGCACGCTGAGGCGGCGACGCCGACGCGGGCGGCAGGCGGCGTGGCGAAGAATCGGTGCCGCCACGTGCACGACGTGGCGTGGCGATTGGCGTGGCGGTGACGTGGCAGCCACGTGGCTCGGGGGCCGGGTTTTTACTGACGTGGCAGGACACGTGGCATGCCACATGGCACTAGGGCTGACGTGGCGCGCCACGGCGCGGCGCGCGCGCGCGCGGCAGATCGGACGATCGCGGCCGCGGCGCGTGGCGCGAGATGGTGCCTCGCGCCCCAATCCGGACGGACGGTGGGGATGCGGCAGCGCGGAGGTGGGAAGTGAGTGACGGCGACGCAGCGGCGGCGCGGTGCGCGGTGGGGGCGGCGCGCGGAGGCGAGGCGCGGCGAGTGCGGCGGCGCGAGGGCGACGCGGCGACGGGCTCACCGGCGGCAGAGACGACGGCGGAGGGGAGCTCGCGGCGAGACGGCTCGCGACGTCGCGAGCAGCGGCGGCGACGGACGGCGGGCGGCGCGCTCCGGCGGCGACGTGGCGCGAAGCGGCGAGCGAGCGGCGGCGAGTTCGAGCGACGGGCACGCGAACCGAGGATAGGCGGCGGGTTTTATCACGCGAACCGAGGGAGGAATACGCATTTATGCACGCGAACTGAGGCCAACCTGGGCAGAGACGGCGCGAAGAGGAGTCCCGATTGGAGACGAAGACGCGAGGGCGCGACACGCGTCCTATCGGACGGCCGGGAACGAGCGAGGCGCGGGGCGTCGCTGGTGGTTACCGCGTGGCAGATCCAACGGCACTGGGTGCACTAGGGTTAGGGTTCGTGCGGGGCACGCGCTGGATGGATGCCCAACACGTGTCCACGGGCGGCATCGGGTGGCTGACGCGCGACCAAGCGGGTGAGCGCGCCGGGCCGAGCTGGTGCTGCCACGTGGCACCGAGGAGGGATCGTGCGGCGGGGAAGCGAGGGGGCGGGAGCGCGTGGGCGGGCACGGGATGGCGCCGCGTGGCGCACGGGAAAGATCGCGCGGCGGAGAGTGGGGCAAGGTGGGGTGGAGCGGGCGGCGCTGGGGCGGGGCCGGATGCGGGGCACGTGGCAGGGCTCCCGATCGGACGGCGGCGCCGCAAGGTGGTGTGGGCCCGGTCGAAAGGGAGTGCGGCGGCAGGGAGAGGCGGTGGATGGTTGACACGTGGGGAGAAGAGGGATCGGGCGGCGAAGAGCAGCCCGGGAGTATTTTCTTTTCTTTTCTTTTCCATAAATTCAGATAATGAACTACAAGCTCTAGAAAGTAACAAATAAATCCCAAAAATTCACCAAAAATACCAGAAAATTTCTTGAGACTTGAAGAATCCAAATAAAATATTTTTAACTTATGTTGATGTTTATTTTACTCAGATTAAATCATTTAAAAATTCTAAAATTCATTTAAAGCTTAATTTAATCCCAGAAAATTCCAAAAAATTTCTTGTGACACAAGGAACTCAATTAAAATATTTTTAGCTAATGTTGAGGTTTAATTTAATCTTATTAAATTATTTAAAATTTTGAAAATTCAATTTAAGCTTGATTAAAATTCAGGAAAATTCCAGAAATTTATTTTTAAATTTAAGGTTTTAAAAATCCCCAAAAATCAGGATGTTACGTCATGGTCCATTTCATTGTCCACCTTGTGAAAGAGGTAAAAATATACGGTCTCGTGTTTCTACGTCATATGTACCATTTCGAGAGGTACGTGGGAATTCTCAAGTCCTATGTACGCAATCGATCTCGACCGGAGGGTAGCATCATTGAAGGTTATACAATAGAAGAGGTCATTGATTCTGCATCTGCTACATGGCTCAGGTTGAGCCGATAGGTGTACCTCTATCTCGTCACGAGGGGAGGCTAGAGGGTATCGGGACTATCAGAAGGAAAGCAATAACTCCGGATCAAAATATGTATACTCAAGCCCATTTCACGGTTTTACAACACATGATTGAAGTGACCCCATAAATTGAAGAGCACAAGGACATGCTACGTCAAGAGAATGCAGGCCAGTAAGAAGTTTGGATCACGAGACAACACAACCGTCAGTTCAATGAATGGTTGAAGGTGCAATTGACAAGGAGGTCGTCAAGTAAAACACTACAATGGTTGGAAAAACGGCCAAAATTTACAATTGTGATATAGCAAGGATACGACATTAATGGCTGCACATTTTATACAATAGATCAGGATAGAAAGAGCACAATGCAGAACTCAGGTGTCCGCATAGATGCCTATGATGCGCACGTCAGTACCGCTGGCCCAAGCTCGTACTACGGGCTTGTAGAGGAGATTTGGGAGCTTGACTACGTAATTTTCAAGATTTCTCTATTTCGGTGCCGTTGGGTCCAACTCCCACGGGGTGTAAAGGTCGACAAGTACGGTGACCTTTGTTTGTGTCATTTGATTCATAAAACTTTGTTTAGGCCCACACCTCACTGCGTCTACATAGTCGTCCAACAATTTTTAATATATGCCACATAGACCTTCAAAGGGCATGAAGCAAGTGACACACTCCAGTGTATCCGGTTCAATGAACTTGATACACTGGTTTGTGTCATTTGCTTCATAGAACTTTGTTTAAGCCCACACCTCACTGCGTCCACACAGTCGTCCAATAATTTTTAATATATACCACAGACCTTCAGGGCATGAAGCAATGACACACTCCGGTATCGATTCAATAAACTTGATACACTGGTTTGTGTCATTTGCTTCATAGAACTTTGTTTAGGCCCACACCTCACTGCTTCCACATAATCGTCCAATAATTTTTAATATATGGAACATAGACCTTCAAAGGGCATGAAGTAAGTGACACACTCCAGTGTATCCGGTTCACTGAACTTGATACACTGGTTTGTGTCATTTGCTTTATAGAACTTTGTTTAAGCCCACACCTCACTGCGTCCACACAGTCGTCCAACAATTTTTAATATATGCCACAAGATCTATTTGGAAGGCCCAAACCTCACTTTAGTTATCTTTTTCTTAGAAGAGATATGACGTCCACACAGTCTTCGTCGTCGTCATTTGGGTCTCACGCTCCCAAGATTGGGAAAACTAAGCGTGGACGAGGAGTATCGAAAAGGCCAGATGGCCGAATGACCATCACGGTGGTCTCTCCGGATGGGATCCCTCTGCAACCGAAGAAAGCAGCGGTATCATTTTGGACTACTTGCTGGATAATTGGAAGGCAACGGGTCCCTATCACCATAGCAAGCTAGAAAGATTTGGGAAAGGATCACAAAAATCAGCTATGAGACGAAATTACAAATTCATTCCAGATCCCAGCAAAAGTACAGGGACTCGTGCAACGGCACGTGCTCCTTGCAATGGGAAAATCATGGAGGAATTTTAAGCGCACTCTTGTGGCGCAGTACGTGGCCCAGGATCTCACGCCCTTCACAAGGTATCCTTTTGTGTTGCCGAAAATATTGGAGGTCTTTGTGCAGATGAAGACAACGGCCGAATTTGAACAACAAAATGCGACGCACAAGGCCCTCCAGTCATAAAATACTCACCCTCACAGACTCGGCACCGTTGGGTACGCGGGTAAAATCCTACAGTGGAGGATGCAGGATGAGGTCGCAATCCGATCGGAGGCCTCCCCGCCATTTGCCGGGATCGCAAACAAGCGTGCTCGAAATTGGTTAAGAGCGAGGTCATCAACCACATTTTCGGGTGTCTCTTTCAAAAACCTCACAGATGAGAAAGTGTCCCAACGCCTGGTAAGATATGTTAAACTACATAGTTGTTAACACCTCTTGAACTTCATGGGTTCAAAAATAACATGATTAATTGCCTTTTGCAGCAATCATTGACTACCGAATCTTCTCGTGGCTCCTTTCAAGAATACAAGGAGAGAGATTTACTATCACAGGCTTTGGGAAACAAGGAGCACCCAGGTCGCACACGAGGTTTGTGGGTTTACGTATCTTGGAGGTACGGATTTCTAGATTACTCCAAGACATATAGGAGTAGGAAGATATCCAAGACGTACCGCAACGAACAAATAAAATAGGAGCTTCGTGCTCAATTTCAGGAACAAGTATCTGCCTCACTTCAAGAGCAGACTGCCTCACTTCGAGGAGAGATAGATTCATTGAGGGAAGAACTGAGACAAGTACGCAACCAATCGCAACCCACCCCTACTACTGCGGTACCTAGTCCTCCTCAACATCACAGTAGTTGCGCGTCCACACCAATTACTGAACATAGCGACATCCACTTACCTATCGATGATATTCAGGTAACGTACCTCTTTAGAATGGTACATAGATCTCTCTGGTGGACGCCTTAACTCATCTTGTGTCGTTATGTAGGAAGCCATGCCTTGCATCCTCAGAGTCAAGCTTGTTGGCTCTATTCCCGTTAACGCTGGGCGGGGGCTAGCGTATCCATTGTTGTCAAGGACGCTGGTGCACGGTGTACAAGTAGAGACCGGTTTCATAAAGGTCTAAGTGGACATAATTAATGATGTTTTTAAGATCGTCCCTGTTGAGAAGCCCCCAAACGAAAAGATTAAAACATTAGGGGATGCCATCCACACATTCGTTCAGTGGCCCAAGAGGAACATCACTCTCGACTTGTCCGTGCCACGATCTTCACATCCAGTGTCCCAAGAGGGACATCGCCCTGGACCTTGCACATCGGCTCCGGTGGCTCGACCTCCAGCTCCAGTTTCGAAGCCTATTGTATTAGCTCCCGCCGAGACGCCATCGAAACCCTATCGTAAGCGAGGCTCTAAGACTAAAGCGAAAAAAATTAAGGCGCGTCCCGAGCCATGGAAGTTCATTCTAAGAGTGTCGTTGGTCCCCGAGTCACAATTACCCCAGCTTGGTTTGGCTTGTAATACATTGCATGCCTGGTACATGCAGAAGTCCAACATGAAGCCAAACTGGCAGAGTGCATTCACTCTGAAATATACAGAGGAGCATTTCCTCCACGACTCGGGCTACTTCGTCGTGACATTTGAAGACTTATTCTTACTATTCAATCTCGACGAACTCGACGCCTCACTCACTACAACAAAGTAGTCCGTTAGAGACATTTTTCCCGTGACATCTTTTCCTCCGTCTCTATATCTAGTACTATATGTTATATAAGGACGGTTTTTTGAGACGTTTCCAAAGACATCACAACATTATTTTTTTAGAAAAGGTTACCATATGACCGTATCATTTAAGATTACGTAGAGGCGAATGTTGAGACGTTTTGGAACACGCCTCAATGTTTAGGAGTAGTAATTAACTAATTTTGTATTTTTATTTTTCTATATATTACTTACTTAATTACTGTATTCACAACCTCCACGTCTTCGGTCCCCGCATGATCTGGAATTCGTAGCACCGCCGCTCGCCCTCTCCTATCCTAGCACCGCCGCTGCATGTCCTCCGACCACGACCGCTCTCCACAACTCCCTTGCATCTATTTTCTCATGATCTAGAATCCCCGGCACTGCTGGTTGCCCTCTCCTACCCCTACCGCTTGCCTGCGCCTCCTCAACCGACGCTACAGCTCCCCTGTGCCTCCCTAACCGCTGCCGCTACCCTGCGCCTAATTCTATCACTGCCTCACCCATATCCCGACTCTGCTGCTCAGATCCGGTTATCTCTTATCCCGTCGCTCGGAGCCAATCCAGCTAACATCCGATGGTCGAGGATGATGTAGAAGTCATTGCCTTCGTGAGGCTGCTCTACTTCAACTTTGACATGGCGGCGTGCGCATTGAAGCGAAAATGGTCAAGGCCTCAAGGGCTAGGGCATCTGAGAACAAGGTAAAAGAATTGAACGACATAAGTTCATTTCTCATCTAGATCATACCAACACATTTCACTTTGCAATTCGAATCGTGTTCTTTATGTTCCAGCCGGATAAATGACTACCTCCTGCATATACAAAGGATGTGGTATATGACATGGTTTACTTGGGTTTAGTTTTATAGCAACTTTGCGGATGCCTAATTGGACTTTAATCGCATGTTGTAGCAAGGCATCTCTCCTATTGACAATGTTCTTGGTTTTCTAAAAGTTTTGTGGAAATTAAGGCATTCAAACAATTTGTTGTGTGTTGTGATATGCATCTTTCGCCCTCTGCTAGAATACTAAGCTCAGAGTGCTTGGATTAGTGATATGTGTAGTTTGTTTGCAGGGCATTTCACCAATTGTTTACCAAAATAACAATCAAACATATCTTGGTTCATATTATTTAGCAGTGATGTTCGAGAAATTACTTTCACTTTGGTGTTCCTTGAAAAAATATAGCACTGCATATGGTTTTATAGTTCTCTGGTTTCATTGAATTTGCTTTGTTTAAGCCAAGTCATGAGGGAAAATATACCCTTTCATCTTGAGTTAATATTACCATGTAAATGTGTTTAATTCATTAATGAAAGAAACCCAATGACTCACTACTGATGCGTTGAAATGGCAGCTCCCTCTAGCTTAACTGTTGGATAATTTCATTAATGAATAACAATAAGCACAAGCAAACCCATTCTGGAAGATATCGACTTTAGTGATACCTTTTCTTGATTCAAAATATGTCAGGAGACAACCAAATGTTGTTTTGTTTATAATTAATTCTAAGATGTCATGTATTTTTTCCTTGGTTAATACAATTTGGTTCTAATTATCTTATAGAATTGTTTAGTTAAACAACAAGCAAAGGATAATAAGTGATTACAATTCCTGATGCCATCATGTGTGAACTATGAAATCCATATAGCGCTTCATTGTTTGTTCAATATTTCCCACAGGATGAGAACGATGACAACTATGAGGAAGAGCAGGATGCTGGTGATAATTTCGATAGTGATTTTGGTGAAGATGTGAGATCCCCCTTCATCCTCACCCCCAATCTGTTAGCTGACTTTTTTAGCTCTCATTAGTGTCCATGGTCTTCTATTTTTTTAGCTCTCATTCGTGTTGCACAATCCACGGCTCTTCTTCCTATTGTAAAATTTGTTTTTTTTATTGGTGAACATTGGATATTTATTCCAATTGAATATTTGATTATTCAGGTAATGGTTTGTAAACTATGGCATCAAGTTGGAGAGACCTTCAGGCCACCAAAGTAAGTTTCTCTTTTTGCAATACATGTTAAGCGAGTTTGCGGAGTAAGATGTAACCTTTTATGTCAGTTGATTGTTGTTGGCCTGTTGCTATATTCTTTTGCAGGACCTGCACTACTGTTTCTTGGTCAGTTTCCACTACTCAATTTGACATCTTAGCTGATTTCAATGATATATCTGTTGATGGAACTACCTTCAATGATTTTTTTTTTGCAGGATAATGAAATAATGTAAAGAAAATCTACATATGTACTGAAGATGAGAAAGCTGATGAACTAGTAACTGCATATAGAAATCTTATAGATACCAACAATTTTAGGGGAAAATTGGGGAAAAATTTCATGTGTGTTTGTACTTATTTATATTCATGTAAGATTTGGTTGTAAACTCTACTTACTATTAAATAATATAATTACTTTTTTCTACATTTCAGTGTATTGCTCTATTGTTGTGTGGTTTGTGATAGCGACAATGTGATTTTGCATATGAATCGATTTGATTACAACGATGTGCAAAAATGTTTTTTTACGTAACAAAAAAGAACAAAGAGAAGATGTCTTTATTTTTCTGAAAATGTAAGCATGCAATTTACCGTCTCTATAGTAATCAAGACAATGTGTAAGCACATCTATCAAAATATCTCTACAAGTGTAAGCATGCAATTTACCGTCTCTATAGAGCATCTCAAATATTATATATATGCTTACCAATGCATCTCTACAGTTTTTGACACGGTCCATGAGGAGATGCTCTTAGGACGCTTTACAAAAACGACTGAACAACCCTCTAGTGACGACTTAAAACGTCTTTAACCTATAAATAAGATGTCTCTACAAGACTTTTCTGTTGTAGTGACTTCTACGATGTTGGACATTGTAAGTGTACTGTACAATGAAGGTCTACATTCACGTTATACCGATAAATGTCATTACTATTTTCTTATGTATAGACACATGATTCAACAAGTCCGGCGATCACGACAACCGGTGGGTTTCCTCGACCCTCACTTGGTCTCCGAGCAAGCTATCAACGAAAATGTATCCGTCATGCAAGATTACATAACGAGGGGATTGCTTGCTCATAATGATAAGGAGTACGCCATGGTACCCTTCAACCAAGGGTAAATGCTTCACTATTTGCCACACATGTTTCATTTGTACTTTACATGCAGCATAAACTTAGAATTAATCACTATGGCGATACACATGACTAGGCAACACTGGATTTTGATTGTGATTGTACCAAAGTGGAGCAAGATAATATACATTGATTCCCTACTTAGGAGCAACCACAACTTCAGTCGTGTGCAAGAAGTAATTAACAGGTAAACTCATTTCCTCCTTACATAACTCAATTGTAATATTTCGTTCGTTTGCAACGGCCGAGGCTAACTTTTTTGAATCACGTAGGTCGTTTACCGCTTATGTTGCCCTAGGAGGAAGACACAACAAATCCAATGACACGCTGCGATATAACACGTGATTTTTGGTACCCGCTACAACACAACAATCTTATATCACACTTTGTTATAATGCCTCTAGAATTGACAATACCTATGTACGTAATTTTATTTTTGCAGTGCCACCAGCAGCTACAGGGCAACGCATGTGGATTCTACATTTGCCGCTATATCAAGGAAATCATGGATACTAAGATCATTGATCTAGAGGTTTGTTAGGTCCTTCCAATAATTATTATTTTCTGATTATATATGTATATATATATACACACACATGCTAATTAACGACTTAACATTGCTCCTAGCGACAGCGGGTGGACTTCGACGAAAGTACATATGATCTTGACCAACTCGTCGAAATTCGTGGACAACTCTCTGAATTTTTACTAGCACAAGGCATAAACATGGCTGGAGAGTTCTACCCTAGCAATGGTGATAATTAGATGTTCAAACATTGGATTCAATTGTACAAATCACTCAATTACGCTTAATCAAACAATTCATTTGTCAGATCTGTGTAACGATTTTCATTCTAAATATGTATGTGATCTGTTGACCGTTTGTTACATTCGTAATTCACTTTGAGTTGCAATTAACTGTGTATGTGATCTGTCATTATCTGTAATCTGCTTGCTTGCTTTCAGAGGGCATAGCTAGCATATCCTGAGGCTAGCCAAAAAAACGGCAAATGAAATTATTGTTGCAATTGCTATCACAGACAGTTCGTTATTGAAAGCACGTATGTGATATATATATATATATATATATATATATATATATATATATATATATATATATATATATATATATATATATATATATATATATATATATATATATATATATATATATATATATATATATATATATATATCATGAGCAGTTTCAAAGATCGAGCCGTGGCTTTTATTATTAACCGTGCTGTGATAGTCGACTATACTGAGCGGTCTTTGTTATTAATCATGCGGAAAATCGACTATCACAGACGATTTTTTATAACAACCGTCTATGAAAGTCAACTATCACATACGGTTTTGTCTCAAAAACCGTGTGTAATGTAAGTTATCACCGACGGCTCACAAGCCGTCTGTGATAATCACCTATTATCACTGACACATAAACACAGACGGTTCGGAAACCGTTTGTGATGACGGCTCCGAACCGTCTGTGATAGGACTGTCTGTAGCAGTGGTGGATGATATTTGATTCCTTGTGATTAATTATTATACAATTTGTCCCGGCCTAGTCCTTGAAGATTCCCTGTGACAAGATCAATTTATGTCCTTAATCCTTTGATTGATGAGCATATCAGTTGATGTAGTTGTACCCCAATTGTGAAGATGAAATTTTAGTGTTACGAGTTCAAGTCACAAAGTTATCTCGGATTAGGGCTAAATTATTGGCTAGCTAGTAGGGCAATTAGTTTATCGCAGGCAGAGAAATCTTGAGCCCAAATTCAACCTTTAAATGCATACAACGATTGGTTACTTGATGCGCTATTCTATAGTTTTTGTAATTAACTTGGTGACATTGAACCTCCTTTGCAGGTTTTTATGATGGCTACGGCAGATCATTTTAGTCTTTAAAAAAAATAGATCATTTTATTGATTTGTTATGAATGCCACATGGTCAGTTGTGTTTTGAAGATTTAGGAAATTTTCATTGGTTAACTGAACGTACATGCCTACTCGGAGCTAGACAACATGTACATATAGTGTCACAAGAAGAATCATAGGTCCACTGACCCTATGATCATCTACCACAAGTTGTGACTTGCTACCGTTGCAAGAAGGCGCCTATTAGATTCACTCATAGATATTATATCTAGGCTAAGTTATTATCATAACTTCGAGGTTTACGTAGCTTTTTAGAGCTGAAAGTGCTCTTTGTTGGGATCCTCATGCTAAGTTTATTGTTGCAACTAGAAGTAAATTAGCATATTTATCTCTACAACTGCGTGGTTATATATTATGATATAATTATCTTTATATACGACTCTACTTTTTATAATTAAAATATAATTATATTTGTTATATAACTCTAATATCTATTTATGATTAATCTGTATTATTATAATCTAGCCCACAAAAATAAGTGATGAAGATCCTTCTCTTTTTCTTTCGATTAATGTGAGAATTTTTAGATTTTTTTAAAAAAATATTTTGAGATTTTCTTGCGTTAAAACAAAGGAGTGCAAGTCAAAGTTCTGTGAATTTGAGTGGCACAAATATGTCGAATCAAATGTCATGTTCAGTACCCTGGTTTCAGTTTGGGTTTGCAAATGGATGCATTTTTGTGAACCAAGGCCTGCGTGCAGGTTCATGATACTGAATGCGGATATGTCAACACCGGAAGCAGGTAATTAACAGAGTTATTTTTGTTTGATTCATGTAGAACGTCGAATATGATCAGGGAGGACGATCGACGGATGGAAATTGTGCTAGTAGTTCCCTGATCGAGTTGGACGTCGTCTGCAGATGCCTCCAGATTTGGACGCAGCTTCCCTTGGCGTCCGCGGTTGGCGCTCTCAAACAACGTCCTTCCTACATTTATAATTTCCAGGCACCTTTCTCACATGTGTAACTCTTGATCAATTATTCACTACGAGTAAAAAATTCGGGACCTTTCATCGTGAATAGAGTCAAAAGACTGGCATAAAATAAGTTAGTTTTCAAGTGGTCATCAGAAGAGCATAAACCATGGAACAAATACTTGCGTCTGGCAGTCCTGACCTGGGAGTATACACAACAGGAAAAATGCTTAATTTTATCTGAAATTTCACACAAAATGTTCCCTCTTTTCCATGGCAAAACAAGCTGATTCTGTTGCTTTGGCATGAATACATCAGGGCGTATTCAAAATGACGGTAACTTATGACTTTTTTGCTATAGTTGGCTTATTTTTTTACTGTAATTGAGTTGACTTATTTGGTATAATTAAATTTAAAAAAATAAAAATAGAAAAAGCATGTTAGCCCATCTCGGACAATACAAAGGAATACAGGAAAAAAAGAAAAAACCAAAAAAAATTGAAACAGTAAAAAAGCGGCTACAACCACAGAAACCAATTGCGAAGCTAGACTGAGCACGGCCCTAATGCTCTGATGGGCACATCAAATGTACCTCAAAAACCACATCTCTGACAGAGTATTTCGAGTACGTCACATTTACGACCCCCTAAAAATTGTGTTTTGCAAAACTAACCCCTTTCGATCTAATTTGCATTTCTATCCCTTGTACAGTGGATCTTCCTCTGGCCCCGGGCACGACAGGGACCTTCCCCCAGTGCCGAGGGGGAGGTGACCTGACCCCAGCTCTGGGCACGGCAGGGGGTACTGTAGCCATTTTTTGGGAAAATACATTTAAGTATACTTTTGTAAAACATTTTAAATACAGCAAATAAGCTCCATAAATTATAAAAAATTTTGTGAAGACTTCGAACATAGCACACTTACTTGTGTAATTTTTCATAATTTTATCCATTATGAATTTTTTTCGTAAAATTACTACGAACAGTATATTTAGATGAATTTTTTAGAAAAATTCTAAACTGATAAAATTATGGAAAATCTGCCAGTACGCTGTGTAGAGAGGCACCATAAAAAATTATAACTTTTGGAGCTCATTTGCTATATTTGAAAATTCCTACAAAAAATATGCTTCAATGGATTTTACAGAAAATGTGCTACAATGTTGTTCGCACGGTCACCGTGCAGTTTTGGGCGAAGATTCTGCGAACGCACGAGCCACATGTTTGTTCATCGTTTTTTTTCTTAGCTTTACATTGCATCATCGTCATGTCACGTCTCATCAAGTCTCATCATTGCCTCCATTTTCTTGCCTATTTCAGACGGGCGCGCAACCGTCGATGCTCATTCAGAACCAATTCTCAGAAGCGTTTGCCGATCAATTGTTCACTTGCTTGGGGTGTTTAGCAGTTTTGTTAATCCAATTTTTATCATTAAGTACTTAATAATGTGTATACATTATTTCATGTGCATAATTGTTCAGTTCGTACATTATTTCACACGTATGCATGTTACTTTCTTTGTCCTTTTGAAAAATATTTTGTACTACTGTAATATAATATTTTTGTGCATGTTTTACATCTCACAATAACTGCACATATTTCTTAGAAATACACATACGCTTTACGGCACTACAGACATTTCTTAAAAATGTACAATGTTATTTTAGGCGCATGAATGTTCGGTCCATATTGTCATATCTTTATATTTTAGTAATAGATGCAGGTTACTTTCATTCCTATGGTATATATTTTATAGTTATGTAATGCATATTTTACAGCATGCTCTTACTCCACATATTTCTTAAAAATACATGTACATTATTTGATAGCTATAAGTGTTCGGTATTGTACGCGTCATAGTGCAGGTCGTACTGTCATCATTTTATATTCAGGAATAAATGAAGGTTACTTTCATCCCTATGGAACATATTTAACTGAATATATTATGTCCGTGCATATTTTACGATGTGTTGTACATATTTCTTAGAACTTATTAGTTTTCTCTATTTACAACAATGCCATCTAATCTACCACCCCTACTTCAGGAGGCATGGGATGCCCAACTTCGCTGTCATGCTTGGATCAGTGGTGTTGGGCTGCAAACCCTGGTGACATAGGTACCGAGGGAGACCTAGCCGTTGGACAACCGGTATGTTGGGAGGCTTCATCAGTTTGGGTTGATTGCGTTCGCCCGCATGTTGAATATGACGCAAAACCTCCTAATTGATGCCTCTCTTCATTCCGCCCTAGTTGATCGTTGGCTACCACAGACCCACTGTAGGATCGAGGAGGCCGACTAGAGGGGGTGAATAAGCGATCTTAAAATTCTCTTTTAATTAAAAATAATATCTATTTGTCTAAACCAAGTATATAATACGAAAGCTTAACTTAAATTGGTTTAACACAAATATTGCCTAAAACAACTAGGTTCGCCTAAGTGCACCAACAATCTATGCCTATGTCAAAGGTTTACAATCCTAGGGTGACAAGCAATCAATTTAATTCTATGAATGTAAATTACTTGAATGTAAATTGAGCACAAGAAAACAAACCACAATTAACATACGATATTTTACCGTGGTATTCGGAGACTTGTCGGTCTCCCCAAATCCACGTTGAGGTAAGCCCAAACGAATTGGACCGGCTCCATAAAGTAAGCCAAACACCTCAATTCCACTAGTGGTAACTCTTCCCCACTCCTAGGTAGGTGAGCTCCAACCTTCACAATACGCCAGGCCATCTCACAAACTTCTTTGAGATGATCACCGGACACGACGCCTCCAACGTCGTCTAGGAGTCGGCAAACTTCAAGAGTAATAAACCAAGCCTCTTGCTTAACTCTCACCACGTGCAACGAATGCACATACTCAAGTAGATACAAAATTTACCTCTAGATGCAACACATGCAACTAGAGACCTCTCTCCTTACTCACAAAGTGCAACAGATACACATTTGAGTGGAGAAGCTTACACTAGCTCAAGAGAGTGAAATAAGGTGCCAAAGATTACTCTCCAATGGGACACAAGTGGGTATTTATACCCCATACACAAAAACTAACCGTTGGGGCTAAACCCTTGAAAAAATCAGGAAAATCGGAACTACCGCCGTACAAAATGCGGAACTATCGCATTTTACTGTAGCACATAGTAACAGCTACGTCAGAACTAGCCATTTTTGAAAAAGGTGTGATACTACCGCCAAGTAATTTGCGGAACTACCGCAGTGCGGTACTACCTTAGTTAAAATCGCGGTACTACCGATTTTAACACAGACGACACTTAGAAAAATGATCATAACTTTTGATTCCGATGTCGGAATTGAGTGATCTTGGACTCTATGGAAAGCTTATTTAGAGGGCTACACAACACATCTATTTGCATGATCTCAAACAAATTAGATCAATGCAGAAATCACAAGATATCCAAGGAATCACTATCACGGTCTAAGTCTAAGAAAAATAATAATACACAATCTTAGACTATGCCAAGAGATAATGTATAACCACCAACAATTTGTAAAATATATTTGCAAACTTAGATCATACCACAAGGAAAAGGTACATGGACTTCAACCATTTACAAAACACATTTGCAAAGTATAGTCACATGTTGCAAGGATTAGATGCACAAGCTTCAACTACTCGCAAAATACATTCGCAAATAATAGCATCATGCCATGGAGGGCTAGAGTAAGTAAGATTGAGCTATCAACATATGATGGGACTCAAGCTACTAAACAAGACATCTCTTAATAGCACGGCAAACCTATACTAACAATCTGATCTTCCAACCAAACACGAAGACCGGTAAAAGACTTGGAACACATCCTTATCCCAAGCTAGTCATACCTTTGCCTTGAGCATCCCCTTGAAATTTGATGATGCACATCTTCACTTCAAGTCTAGGTCATTGTCTTCTCTTGACTTAATGATCAACTCATGATCATTTTCTTTTCAAAATCTTGATATGTATCAGGATGCATCCTCATTTTGATGGCATTTAACTCATGAAGCCATTTCCCATCCCAAATTTTTACTTGATGATCTTCAACATATGAAGTCATCCAAAGTCTTCATCATCTTGGAAAATAACCTATTCGTCCAACTCATGAAAAAATATTAGTCACATAATGTGATTATCATTAATTACCAAAATATACCATTAACTCATAATGGTGTGTCTAGATTCTTCAATCTTCCCTTTGGTAATTGATGATAATCACTACAATTGCAAATAATTTAATATAAAACTTTAAACTTAAAGTGTGGTACTACCACCGTTATAAGTCCGGTAGTTCCGCTCTCCGGTAGTACTGCTCAAGAGTTGCGATCATACCGCTCTGCGGTAGTTCCGCCATTCCAACTCTGGTAGTACCGTTTTTCAGAGAGACTAAGTGTTTCAAGGGGTGCTCTCTGGAAATAACGTACCGCTGGATATGCCCGGTACTTCCAAAGTCTGGTAGTTCCGATTTCAGTTGCGGTACTATCGAAGTGTGGTAGTTCCGCTGTGTATTTTTTGGTACTACCGATTTTGGTAAGCCAAAGTCCCCAGCAAGGGTGCTCTCTGAAAAAACATACCGCTCAGCATCCCGGTACTACCGCGTTCCGGTAGTTCCGCCGTTTACACGTTGGTACTACTGGACCCCGGTAGTTCCGCAATATGCATGCCGGTACTTCTGATTTTTCTGACAGAGCACCGTTGGCTTTAGAATTTAAATTCAAATGCATGCTGATCTTTGTCCTGAGCCATATTGATCTTCTTATCAATCTTTGCATGCATCTCGAGATAGTCAAACGAATTCTGGTACTAAACCTTTCAATCACTTAACATGCATATTAGTCCCTCTTTGATTTCACCTTTTCATCCTAATGAGACTAAACTATATCATAATCAACCAAACACATTAGTCTCATAAATCATTTGTCATTTATCACATCCAAAAGAGACAAGACAATATCATTACTAATAAGCATATTAGTCTCACAATAGTATTTGTCATTATCATCAAAACCAACATAATAGAGCTTGAACTTACACCCACACGTTCCAGTTCCTATGGGGGTGATGCAGTGTTTGTGTGGTCAAATCGATATGAAATACTCTACAGAGGTGTAGTGCTTGTGAGGTCACATCGAGCTAAAAAACTCTACGAAGGTGCAGTACTTGTGAGATCACATCAACCTGAAAAGCCCTGTAGAGATGCAATGCTTTTGTGGTCACACGAGCTAAATAGCTCTACAGAGGTCCAACTGAAAAGTTCAGCAAAGGCACATATACATGCAATAAATACAACACATGCCTCAATAGTACAAAATTTTTAAATTGAACACACCGAAGTACAACATATTGCAACACACCGGATAGCTTATAGATACAACAGGTTAGGACCTTGCACAACTAAGTGGTGCCAAAGGAAGAAGGTCTGTTCGGGCAGTACCTGAACGAGTGCCCGGGAATCTTGCATAGCCGACATCACCTTGGTCTTGGCAGGTCTCTATGTTGACTCGCATCCATATTGTTGTAGATGCACCTTGACTAACGCATCCCATGACCTGGATGCCACAGTGTTTCATTCAGTGACCACTTCACTGCTCCCAGCCATAGGTCCCTGTAGTGGCCTTCTACACCGTGGGAGTTGAACTCCATGTTCCAAGTATCATACAGGTGATGCACGTCATAGTACTTCAACATGCACATGCTACAAGATTGGCGAAATGCGGCACATGCAGCATATACGTGGGAGCAAGGCTTGTGTAGGAGTTGAGACTTGTTGTAGGTGCAAACTGCCACATCGCTTATGGTGCAAATATGCTTTCGGTCACCTCTCCTGTGGCCACAAACATACTTGTTCCGCAGGTGGATCTCAAGCTTCCTCCTCACACCATCCATTATGCGAGCTACATGGGATCGGGCGTTGGTAATCTTCTTCTCCATGTAGGCAAGGGTAACCTCCGAGTACTGATTCCCTTCATCCAAGTGCAACTTGGCTATCATTGCCCGATTGATGAAGTAACCGACCGTTTGGTTCCAAGTCTTATCAACAACAGCTATAATGGGTAGGGCACGAACCCCTTTCAACACACCGTTGTAGACCTTAGACATGTTGGTTGTCATGATGCTGTATCGAGCACCATAGGTGTCATGAAGAAGGGACCATTTCTCATAGTCCAAGGCTTGCACGCTCATCTACTCAGTGAACTCACTTCGTGGTGCACCTACCCCAAAACCTCCACTTGCATGCACGGTTTCGACCTCAAGCTCTTGCCTCACGGCATCGAACTTGCTCTTATGGTTCTGCAGGCATAGTTTTTTAAACTTCTTCATGATGTCCTTACTCCAGAAACACGTGTGGACATTGGCGGCTAGATGCCACATGCACCAACATGTTATGCAGCGCAGATAGCAACCTGACGTGATGGTCAGTGATGATGCACACATTCGGTTGATCCCTCACAACATGTTGCTTTATGTTGGCTAGGAACCATAGCCAGCTGTCAATGCTCTCATTCTCCATAATTACGAAGGCAACTGGGAGCAACTTGTCACTGCCATCAGCTGCAACAGCGGTGAGAATAGTGCCCTTGTACTTCTCACAAAGGAATGTTCCATCAATAGTCAGGATGAGACGGTAATGAGAGAAGCCCTAGACTACCGGACCAAATACCCAGAAGAATCAATCAAGGATTAGGGAATATGGGATGTTGAAAGAGCGGGGCCTCTCCATCCTATTGACGCATGTCACCATATTAGCTTCCATAATTTGCTTCAACATTCTAAGGACTAGGTCGTACGCCTCCTTGTAGGTATTATACAACCATACGAGCACCTTCCGCTTCGTCCATCAGACCTTACTGTAGCTAACGGCATACCCTACTGCATTTATTGCGTCAAAAATCAAAACCTTTGGTGAAACTATTACATTGGTGACAACTACATGGCTTATGATGGTTGTGATGTAGCCCAAGGTCACATTCCTATGCATTTGCAATGGCTCCGCAAGTTCACATATGTGATCCGTCACAACTGTGATGCGGAAGTCCGTTCCCGCCCCAAGGAATCTCTGTGTACAGACTTTGCCCAGGCAAAAGCTAACCATGCACATAACTATGTTTGTGTCAGGGTTAGACTTGCAGATAATGGAAGACAAATAATGCTCAGTATGATTTACTGTAGATAGTTCAAGTTATAGTAAACAACATCAAAACTCACCTGTAAACTTGGTAAGTCCAACTGATCTTCACCGCGAAACTAGCGATAGCTTGCTTGGCGGTAGTCTTGTGTGGGAAATGTTGCTCCACAAGTAGGGTGTCCGCATTGAAGCCTCATAAAGACCTGTGGTCCTGTGGTAGAACAAGGGAAGATGCTGCTTGGCAATCCAACCGACCTGGAACATAGTCTGTGTCGGTGAAAATAATAACGTCGATGACCCCACCCTCATCATTGACTTTGTCCTCGCTGGATTGTGAGTTAAAGTCCTCCTTATCTTCGGTGGCAATGCCCTCAGACATGCCATCAATGACCTCATGACAGACAATACGAGCACCCCACCATTTATCCACACCTTCATTCGGTTGAAAACCAGTAGAATCTCCATCAATAGGAGCATCCTGCCTGGTGACGTCCGGCACTTCCGGGACCTCTTCTGTCGTCAATGAACTAAAGAGGGGGAGAAGAGCATTGCTGTCCCCTTTGACGGTGGCGCCCCAAGAGGACTAATGTGAGACCCCGGAGCAGCAACTCCAGAATCTTCTGTGTATTACTGCACTAGTCCCAGATCAAAGCTAGTGCACACAGTTAAACAGTGATGATACATAACCAACAACGCTTTATTACAATAATAGAGAGTACAGACCTCGAAGTCTTTTATTACAAATGAGGTTTTAAGACCTCACACCAAACAGAAATTATAGCGGAAGCAAAAGAAACTTCAGCAAGACCCATCAATACACCACAGGCAATTGACTGGGGAAATGCAACCTAGAAATCTGGAAAGCCTCCGTCGAATCCATCCACGAAGTAGTCGTAATCCACCTCTTAAGCTTCGACCTCCTCTGAGAGTTATTTTAAAGTGTAGTATGTGAGCACATAAAGTACTCCGCAAGTCTTGGGAAAGATGCAGTAGATGCAGGGCTTAACAAAGGAAGGTTATATGGTTATTTTGCATAAAGCAGCATTTTATTTCAAATACCATTATGTAATTTCGAAAGTATCAATTTAACAAAATAGTTGCAATACTGAAACTAGATACAATTTTCTAGTGAAGGTTCCAACCACCATCACTAGTAAACAGGCTCTAACCGTCAAGGTTTAAAATTACGGGTTCCATCCACCCTCACTGGCTCCATCCACCAGGACACACACTCCCGAGAGTTCCAACCACTCCCGAGTTCCCATAACTTTTGTTTTAAAATCAAAACCAAAGGTCTACCATGTGAATGCATTCCTTGCCCACCCTTGACCGTGGGCACGGCTATTCGAATAGTTTTATTACTCTGCAGAGTGTGTACAACTTTACCCACAAGAGATAAATTATCTTAATAGTCAACATGCTTCCTTTGGCATGAAACCCAGATAAAAAATCACAAAACCTTTACCTCACTCTAGTCTAGTTAGATACCACCCGCTGAGGTTTCACCGCTGAAGGGTTAAATCCACCACAGTCAGAAGCCCCCTCTTGCGCTATGTGAGTACAGTAAATCCCTGTCCCTCACTATGAGTAAACCAGTAAATCCCTGGCACCCATTTTCCACTGGTGACACCTAAACTAAACTAATGTAAGTTATTCGGCTAGGTCGTACCCATATAGACTTGTGGTTGTACGGTAGTGCTCAGTTTGGACAAACACAAGAGTCGGTCCTTAATTGACTAGGTCGGAACATACACTTTACAAGATCTTGTGCTTACCGCACCAATCCAAACCAACCATCCGCCCAAGTCTAAAACCAATTTTCACCATTTTATTTTATTTAAAAAGAACAGTGGCAACACCAATCACCACTAAATTTCTGAATACAATAAACTAGTTTAAAGAATTATAATTTCCCATTCCAAGGTTACAAGGTTGAATAGCATGACTAAGCATTTTACTACCATTCTAAAATTTACAAACAGCATAATAATCTCAATACTGAGACAAGGAAAGCCTAGGGTGACAAAGGTACAAGGCATTCAACTTCAATTGAGGGCATAACAAAGTTGGATTAACTAATACCATAAGACAGAAGTTATCATTTTATGTAACATAGCAATGCATCTAAATTTAAAATAATAAAATAATTTTGGCAAACATAGGCACAAGATGATCAAAGGAGACTTGCCTTCTTGCACGCTGTATGATCCCTCTTGCTGCGGATCGGAGAAATCTTCGGCAACGTCGGGTTCTACGCGCGAAATGACAAACACAAGAAAAAGAATAAATACAAATAAAATCATAAAAATATAAAATATATACTGGAAGGAAGATATTGAATTTAGATTAATTTAGAAATTTATTTCACTGGATTCGGAGTTCAAATGAGGGAGAACGAGCATTTGGAAGTTTGTCACAAAAAAAATTGACAAGAACAAACTTGTGTTCACGGCTTGGCTGTTTGCTACAGTAACCCGAGCGGAGTCTGGGCGCGCTCGGCTGCGGCAACTCGCCGACGAGGAAAAGAGAAAGAAGAATCGCACAACCCACGGGAGGATGAGGTCCGCAAGGGCCCGAGGAACACCATGGTGCGCTTGGTTCGGTCGGACAACAATCCAATTGGCCTAGCCACGACGACATTTACAGAGAACAGAGGTGCTTCGACGCTTCCTCGACAAGGCGTCGGACAAATGGAGTTATGGAATAGGTAGAGGAGGTGGTAGGGATGGTGCAGCAGCGAGGAATTGGAAAAGCACTCACCGAGGGCGATGAATCAACGTCGGAAACCAAGAACGGCCGACGTCCGGAAAAATGAGAAATTTGTCGTGGTCGGAGTTCCTTTGGTTCTGGGATTTTGAGGGAATGGAAAGGGGTAGAAGACGCGTTGGAATACCGATTTATAGCCTCTCTCATGACTCGAATCGTCGGGGATACGAGAAGATTCGGGTGACGGTTCAGTTTTCGGAACGGATGAATAAAAGGCAAGGAAAACACTTATGAAATGTGATAACAGAAAATTGATTGTGGCGAATAATGCACGGAATTGCAAGGATCGCAGTGCTTCAGACGGAATTGAAATCGGACGCTTGAGTGGAATGTTATGGGAGAAAGAGTGAAGGTCATTTTTTTGTCAGTTTTCAGTTCAAACGAAGCGTTACGGACGTCCAGAGCATGAAGATGGATGAACAGTGTTCGGGAGTTACTGTAGCATGAACAGTAACCGAGAGGAGAGAGAAAGAAAGAAATGTGAGAAAAGAATAAGAAAAATAGAAGAATAGGCCAAGAAAAAATTAGATTGGATCTAGAAAAATAAAATGGACATTTTTCTGGAGATTTGGATTTTTTATAGAATGGAATTTGAATTTTTAAAATTTGAATTCAAATTTTGGAATTCCAGGTGGGAATTGAAATTTGAATTTGGGAATTCCGATTGGAATCAGGATTTTTGATATTTTTCCTCCAGTATTACATAAATAATCCAAATAAAATCCAAATATTTTTAAATAATTATTTTGGAATTAATTTTAAAGAAGTCAAAATTTTAGGATGTTACAACTAAGTGGGATAAATAAAATAGACATACACCATGGACCGTTGATAGATTGGAGCAAGAGGATTGCTAACAATCTCCATGTAGTATGCCCACATGACACTGGTAGTCACTTTTGATAGGCCCCACAACACCTACCATGTGATGGGACTATGGTAGCGGTGACAGCCTCTATTACTATCTTGTTCCTAGCAACATGCCTATCGAACAACTACCGAATGCACTATGTAGCTTGAGTAAATCCATGAGTGCCAGATTGGGAACATTTAGTACAACACGCTAGAAGCTCGACATATCAAGCTCATCTAGAACACCACACACGACCTCCCCACCGTGGAACACATACAATGTCTCCATTTCTAACGAAAATAACATAATACTTCAACAAAACACAGCACAAATACCATACATACGTTACTAAAATGAACTTACTGTTACGATGTTACCATCTATAAACCTCAAATGTGGAAGACTGCAAATTCAAATATACATCACATTAGTAATGACTTCGGCAAATGGTGCCAATAAAAGACTAAAAAATGATTAAGTACTAATTCTACAGATTAGGAAAATATTGTTGTTCAGACAAAGGGAGACATCTTGCAAAGAGGGAGAGATGCCTGAGAGGGACGAGCGAGTGAGTGGGAAAATTTTGTTAGTGAGAGCTAAGGCTTCTGACGAATGAGTGCATAGCATGAGAGAAAACGACGAGCAAACGACATTGTAGCACATTTTCTGCAAAATTCATTCAAGTATATTTTTGTAGAAATTTTTAAATATAGCACATGTACTCCAAACATTATAAATTTTTTTTGTGGAGCCTCTTGACAAATCTTACTTGCTTTTGTAAAATTTTTACAATTCTATCCATTGTGAATGTTTCTCAAAAATTCATTTAATATTCTATTTGTAGGAATGGTATGGAAAAATTTAGAGAAGGATAAAATTATGTAAACATTACACAAGCAAGCACACTATGTTGGGAGTCTCCACAATAAATTTCATAATTTTTGGAGCTCATGTGCTATATTTAAAAATTCCTATAAAAAGTATATTTAAATAGATTTTCCTGAAAATTTGCTACAGTGTTGCGACAATGTTGCTACAGTACCCCTGTCATGCCTGGGGCCGGGGCAGGTTCCTACTACACCTGGTATCGAGGGCAGGTCCACTGTATAGGGGCTAGAAATGCAAATTAGACCGGAAGGGGGCTAGTTTTTCAAAACACAATTTTTAGGGGGCCATAAATGCAAAAAAACTCTAGTACTCCAGTAGTACCATGCTTCCTAAATGCTTGGACCCCTGCTAATTAGAGTGTAAGAAGAATTTGGTGAGGGTAGGGTCATCGAAACGCCAAAATTTTCTGCAGGGAATCCAACCAAAGGCTTAACCTATGTGATCAAACACTGCCTAAAATTTGAAGACTGCTCTACTACCCAATAAATAAAACAAGACACCTACGGGTTGGCTGAGCCAGCATTCTCGGAACCACAACGTATTTTTCACAACCCTCTTGTTTGCTATCTCTTCTCGAGAACATCAGTAGAATACAGTGGCCCCGTAGCAAATTTTCTTTTAGTTTTAGCCTCCGAGCACCCTTTCTACAAAAATTGTCCACTCTGCGAACTCAAAAGGTGAGGCAAGCGACACATGTCACCTATCACGGCCCCCTTGCTATGCAGGCTAGGTGGCACACTAGAGGAGACGGGTGGGTGCAGTAGCACGTGGGGCTAGTGTCTTTGCAAGCCAAGATCGCAGTAGGCAGCTACCACAAGCTGGTGGCCTATCAAGTGCCTGAGAATTGTAGGCAGGCGTGGGTAGCGCGCAAGCAAGGGGCCGGGGAAGGTTAGTAAAAAAATGCATGTTTTTAACTATGTGAATACCCGTTGAAACTAGTAAAAACATGTGCTTTGATTTAAGATTGCTAAAAAAATATGTGCTTTTTGTACTAGGACAAATTCCATTTAGAACTACGGCAATGGGTACAAAGCATTAATGAGTATATAATTAAGTTCAACTCACTAGGACTAAAGAGCTGGCATCGACCGCAGTACCGGGTCAAGGGTTGCCTATTATCCTCTTCCTCAAGTAGTGAAGCTGGTCCTAAGGGAAGGTCAGCCTATCCAGAGAGTGTTGTACATCGCATAAGTCGTATTGCGATGGCGGCCGAGTGGGAACCGGTGCACTGGACAATTGACTGAGTCTAATCTCTTGAGATTGAACATTTGCTGCATGTAGTTCTCCATGTAATTGTTGGTATCCTAGGGAAGGAAACACGTTTTGTTAGGTTGGCATAACGTAGAACTGCAATGAAACCCGTAAGTGTAAGCCCAGCATCACATGTTGCGTAGCAATGAACCTCCTGGGTACTCCAGTCCATGGTAGTCAGCTACAGCAAAGCTCGATGCCGCGTATTCTATGCCATACTAGTGGATCGTGTAGCTGTCGTATGTTCGATCATAATACTCGTCACGCCATCATGAAACCTCTCGGGTACTCTGGTCCATAGTAGTCAGCTACAGTGAAGCCCAATACTACGTAATCCATGCTATACTAGTGGACCATGTAGTCTCATATGTCCGATCATACCACTTGTCATGCTGCCGAAGATGCGGGTGGTCTGCGTGTGCGTACGGGTTCACGGTCTAGAATAAGGGAGTCGATGTTAGTGCGTGGGGTGTCCTGTGTGTCGGGTTGTCTCCATGACAAGGATGAAAGTAGAGGGCGCCCTCGTCCGTAGTGTCGGGTTGCCTCCGCAATGAAGATGGGAGTAGAGCAGTGTTGACACGAACATCCTACACGAAGATGACATGTATGAAGAACAACAAGAGAAAGGTATCTAACAGATTGTAGCATAATATGAAATCATCAAATCTGAGCAGTACGCTGCGCGGATTGAGAACGGCCGAGGCTAGGGGTACACTGACGAGCTAGGACGTGCCAACAAAGCTACCGACGAATGATGCAGTGGCTCGTCATCCCCCGGCATAAACATGTCGCCAACACAACTACAGTAAATGGCCCCTAGTGCTGATGGACCCCAGCTTTCATTCGATCATGCTCAACTGTCCACGGTGTAGTGCGGCTCCACTCTTGAACATGATGAAGCGCAGCCGATCCACCTGCAACGATGGACAAAACGTGTTAGGCATGTATGGTCTAACAATAAGTACAAATATAAACTTTAAGTCTTTTACCACTTCATTTTGCCATGTTGCATCGTGTCAGTCCGAGCTAAGTCTCTGCCGGATCCCGAAACAACAACCCCAGAACCCTCTGTGTAAATCGCACTATCCTAAGAAAAGCTAGTGCACACAGGGTTAACAGTAATACAAATCATGCATACCAACCATGATTTATTATAAAACAAGAGTATGGGCCTTATGGCCAAGTTTACAAGTAAAGGCTCATGGCCAACAATAGAAAAACAGCAGAAGATAAATCATAAAGGCTCAGCCCATCCTACCTACCCACAGGCGAATGACTATAAGACGTAGCCTATTCATCGCAATCCTCGCCATAGTCGATGACGTCATCCTCTGATAACAGAATTAAGTAAGGTGAGCACATAAAGTACTCCACAAGTTACACCAAGAGGTTTAACAGAATGAATGCATGCATAAGGAATGACAAAGGAAGGCATAATAAGGTTAGTTGTGCGAAAAGTAATGCTGAAGTAAACACTGTAACATAAGTATAAAAGCTGAATTTAATATAATATATGAAACAATATTTTAATAAAAATAATATCATTTGATGGGGACGGGGTCCCGACCTTCCAACAGGTTCTGGGTAAGTTCGATTTGGTGGAGGCGCGACACAAATCGATCCGGCTTCCGAACAACACATCCCGAACCCCGCAATCGCAGCACCACGTCTCCTCAGGTTATCAACCATGCGCAGCCGGTTGACCTCGCCAAGAAGGCTAATCCTCGCCTGTGAATCGAAGAACACAAGCAAGAACAAGGAAGAACACAACGCAATTGCAGATGTATTGATTTAGCACTCGAAAATTGGGGTCTCACAAACCGATGAACGACGAAACTGTTCAAGACAGAATTAATCTAAGCAAAACCCAACCCTAATGGTGGGGGTGGCGGCTGTATATAAAGGAGTGAGGGGTGTGCAAAACCCCTGGACGCGCTCTAATGGGCTCCAACACGATACAAAGCCGAACGGCCCAAAATACGGTGGCGCAGCACCCTGACAGATTCTAAATATCTAATTGTTTCGATGATTCCCGTTGACTCAGAAGGAATTTTGATATGGGACCAGAGCCATTGGACAGGTCTCCTTCTCAGCTTTCCATACATATGTGGAACGTCCAAAACGGAGTCCGTATGCATCCTGGGCGTCCGTTTTACTGCAGGCTGGTCCTGAAGGCCGAGGCTGACGCGAACTCGAGTTGGACTGGGCCTCCGGCTTGACTTGGACGTCCTTGCTGGTCTTCTCCGCCTCCACACCTCTCTCCATGTACTTCATGACCCTCTCCAATGTTCCTAAGCAAGATAACATCATTAGGTAGCAATCTATTCTCAAAACTATAAAAAGGATCGCTTAAGAACGAGCTCACCTCTAAATTTAATTGTCGCATGCGAGCTCGGGTCATTGGACCTTGCATAACGGTTGGAGGATCAGCGGTTGCATTCGAAGGAGTGATGTCCTCATCATCCTCCCCCTCTTGAAGTGGAGTCGTCCTCGACTCAAACTCATCTTCTTCTCCCAAGTATGGCTTCAAATCTGCAATGTTAAAGGTGGGACTAACCCGAACTCGGTGGCAACTCAAGTTTATATGCATTATCATTTATTTTCTCAATTATCTTAAAAGGACCAGCAGCTCTAGGCATCAATTTTGACTTTCTTAACTCTGAAATCTATCCTTTCGCAAGTGCAACCAAACAAAATCACCGGTTCAAGTTTAACTTCATTTCTACCTTTACTACCAACAATCCTATATTTTTCATTCATCTTTTCAATGTTTGCCTTAGTAGTCTCATGCATTTTGACAATAAAATCAGCACGCTCCTTAGCATCATTATGAACTCTCTCGCTAGTAGGCAAAGGTAAAATATCAATAGGGGCACGGGATTGAATCCATACACTACGAAAAGGACTTACCTTGGTGGTGGAGTGTTCCGCTCGATTATATCACGAACTCAACATGCGGCAAACACTCTTCCCACAACTTCAAATTGTTCTTCAAAACAGCTCTCAACATGGTAGACAATGTGCGGTTCACCACCTCGGTTTGGCCATCAGTTTGTGGGTGACATGTTGTAGAGAACAACAACTTTGTACCCAACTTGTTCCATAGAGTACGCCAAAAATGACTCAAGAACTTGGCGTCACGATCTGAAACAATAGTAGAAGGCATACCATGCAAACGAACTATCTCTTTGAAAAAGAGGTCAGCAATATGAACGGCATCATCGGTTTTATGACATGGTATAAAGTGAGCCATCTTAGAAAAACAATCCACAACAACAAAAATGCTATCCCTCCCCCTCTTAGTCCTGGGCAATCCTAAAACAAAGTCCATAGAAATATCTTCCCACGGAATAGAAGGAACAGGAAGAGGCATATATAAACCATGTGGATTCAGGCAAGACTTAGCTTTTTGACATGTCGTGCAGCGAGCCACAAACCGCTCAACATCTCTCTTCATCTTTGGCCAAAAGAAGTGTGCGGCGAGAACGTCCTCCGTCTTCTTAGCACCAAAATGTCCCATCAAACCGCCTCCATGCGCCTCCTGCAACAACAAAAGACGAACGGATCCAACTGGAATACATAGGCGGTTAGCTCTAAACAAGAACCCATCATTGATCACGAATTTATTCCATGCTTGTCCCTCTTTACAATGCAACAACACATCCTTAAAATCAGCATCAAAAGCATATTGTCCTTTAATGGTTTCAAGACCAAAAATGCGAAAATCAAGTTGAGACAACATGGTATAGCGTCGAGACAAAACATCAGCAATCACATTATCCTTCCCTTTCTTGTGTTTAATGACATAAGGAAAACATTCAATAAATTCAACCCACTTAGCATGTCTACGATTCAAATTGGTTTGACTACGAATATGCTTAAGTGATTCATGATCGGAATGAATGACAAATTCTTTAGGCCATAAATAGTGTTGCCACATCTCTAAAGAACGAAAAAGAGCATACAATTCTTTATCATACGCGGAATAATTAAGAGTAGGACCATTCAATTTTTCACTAAAGTAGGCAACAGGTTTGCCTTCTTGCGTCAAAACACCACCAATACCAATTCCGCTAGCATCACATTCCAGCTCAAAAGTCTTACCAAAATCCGAAAGTTGGAGCAATGGTGCGTGTGTAAGCTTGTCCTTCAAAAGATTAAAGGACTCCTCTTGTGATGGCCCCCAATGGAACACGACTCCCTTCTTTGTCAACTCAATCAACGGTGTCGCAATGGTGCTGAATTCCTTGACAAAGCGGCGATAAAATCCTGCAAGGCCAAGAAAACTCCGCACTTGGGAGACCGTTGTGGGCGTGGGCCAACTCCATATCGCCTCCACCTTGGCTCTATCAACCTCAATTCCCTGTGGAGTCACAACATAGCCAAGAAAAGAGACTCGATCCGTGCAAAAGGTGCACTTCTCAAGGTTACCAAACAAACGTGCATCTCTCAAAGCATTAAAAACAGCACGTAGGTGTACAACGGAGAGTTCATGACAAGGCTGTTACAACATTTTATAGCCAAAATAGTTACACCGCCACTAAGGTTTCAACATAACTTGAATCCACAAGTTGAAGCCCCCTCTTGTGCTATGTGAGACTTCTTGCGACCTATGCCACGCTCACATCCAATATATAGCAAAACTATATTTGAAACGACACAAATTACTTAGCCAGATCTGTCTCATACCAGACTTATGGTAGTACGGTGTGACTTTGTAATAGTAACTCACAAATCGGTCCATAACTTGACTTAGGCTCACACCACGTACCACTTGTGCATGACAATCAATATTGTGTCACCGAACAACAATGCATGCTAGCACCCACCACCTAACCATTAGCCTAGGTCCAAACTAAGTTTTATACTTTATTTTGAAATATTTCATATATCTTCTTGACTCACCGAAGTCAAGAATACATTTTAGAAAATCATCGTTCTGAAATGAATCTCACTTAAATCATTCTAAGCATGGCTAATCAATTCTATAAAATTCCTAGTCAATACTATCATACTAACTAGGTTTTCATCTAAGGTGACAAGGTATAAGGAAGTTCAATGTCAAATTTGGCCACACACAAAGGATTTGGGTATAACTAGAATTTAAATTGAATTTAAATTAGGTTTGAATAAAAGTACTCAAGTATAATAATTTTAAAAGTAATATAAATAATTTAAATTACTGGGAACAATATGATCAAATGTGTAACTTACCTTGCTCGAAGTTTTGGTGTTGTGAATCATCGAAATCGTACTCTCCTGAGTCATCGTAATCTATACGCGAAGAACCATAAAAAAATAAATCCAAATAAAATTCAAAAATAGTCTAGAAATGGGTAGTTTAGCATTTTAGAAAAAATTAGAAATTTGAACGGCTCCAATCGGAGTTAAAATGAGGGAGAACGGGCTCCTGGAAGTTTAAATCTAAAGAAAAAGAAAAAGACTGATTTCTGGAATTGTTTTTGAACTGAAATTTGAATTATGACATCAGCAGATAATTTTTGGAAATTAATTTTTTGAAGAAAATCTGGGATTGTGACGTCAGCATCATAATTCATTTTCTGGCTGAATTATTTTTCTATGGGAAACTGGACTTATGACGTTAGGATGACGTCAGCTCTAAGATTTTAATATTCGGACCTGAGACTGACATGTGGGCCGACTTTTGGTGGACTGGGTCCCTAGACCGAAAAGCAACTGAGGTGGCATGCGAGCTAGCGAGACGTGGGATGGGAATGGCGTGGCACGGCCGGGTGGGCTGGCGTCCACTGGCGCCTGCGTCGGCCGCCACGTCGCCTCGGCGCCACGACGTAGCATGGCCGGCGATTCAAATTCAAAAGAAACGCTTGCAATTTTCAACACCTGGCAGTAGCTGAAAAACAAGAAACTGAAAGTAAACACTTAATCTTATTTCTGTAAAACTGAAACTCGATAAACTGCAGGACTGACTGAAACAAAGCAGCAAAGAACAGTATCCAAAAACTAACTAAAAACAGTAGAAAACTGTACCAAAAAATAGACTAAAAACTGTAGAAAAACTGCACCCAAAAACAGACTAAAAACTGACAAAAATAGCAGAAAAACTGCGCCCAAAAACAGACTCTGATTTTGTTTTTTAGTTTTCGTTCCCAATGGCTGGAAAGAAGCAGACCAACTGGCAGAGAGACAGATCCTTGGCCAGAGGCAGACTAAAGCAAAAGAGAGACACAAAATAGGGAAGTTTGTTGGACTGCAAAAGGAAGAGCTAAAAGAAGAAAAGCAGATAAAAAAGAACGCAAACTGACAGCAATAGAAAATGCTGAAAACCAGTAGGCACAGTAACTACTCAAGCAAAGATGAAAACTGAGTTCATGGTCAATCGACTTGCTGCACTTCTCAAATCAATTGATTTGCACTTCGAATTAAATAGCAGCTCAAACTCAGAAACATGATAACACAAACAAAGAGCTGTCAATCTGAAGAAAGACCAAGAACCTGTAAAGGAAAATCATGAACAGAAAATGAGACCAAGTTCCATATAGCTACAAATCTTTTGGTTGGCACAAATATGAGCACATGATCCTCTGCCTCTACACCCTAGAAACCCAGTTTGGAGCAAAATAAGTCTGCAGCTTCTTGACCAAAATATTCCACACAGAATGAAAGAGCACCAAGAGAAAAAAATAGTCAAGAAGGAGATGAGGCACCCAAAAATCAAAACCAAGTCACAGAGAGAAATCAAATATCCAGAACACCTCACACACAAGTATTCTCATATTGAAACAGAGAGATGAATGATTACAAAGATTTCTTCTACAGCTAACTCGTGCCCAAACTCACAACTTGAGAAGAACCCACACAAAGGAAGAGCACTAGCACAGCCTCTACTACCAGACCCTTACGCAGTCAAAAAGAAAACAAAGAGGCTGCACACCCAACAACTCCATACAGCCCCCTATTTATAGACTTCCAAAATCGGGTTTACAATTTGTTTTGCCCATTAAAACTGAGCGCTTTGCCCATTATCTCTAACTAAATCCGCTTCCACTTTGCAGCCTTGCACATTTCACCAAAATGTCACTCCTGCACCTTTCTGGAAGCTTCCTCTTTGCTTGTTGTCCAAGCCTCGCAACCACCTCGAAACCTCGCTGTCTTCGGCACCTTCCGACCGCTTCGACCTCAGCACCCCCTGTGCCTAGTCCGGCCATCCATGCTTCGCCACGACTTAGCCTCAAGGTCCTGCAACTATCACAGACAAGAAAATATTACATAGCACCGCTCAAAACAATATAATCACATATTAGCATTAGTAGATAATACTTAAGCACAAAGTATCTGAGACAAACTCAAATTTTTTAGAGCACGAGTCAATTACTCATCACACACACGGAGTTACCTCCACATAATCTCTCAGTTGGGCATCTCAAGATGGGTCCAGCAACGTGCCACCCTTGAGGCCACCATCAGTAGCCATTCCTTGTGGTACATAAAATAATTTGTCGGTATCAAAACGGTGTTAAATACAACTGACCATAACCAAGAATAATCACGTCGCATACGTACGTATATATTTCCTACATTGCATTTTTGTTCTTGTGCTAGCTTGCTGCTATGATTAAATACACACTAATACTAATTTATTACTATTAGTAGTAATTAATTGTAATTAATATTAATTAAATACAATTAGTGCTAATTACAATGCTATTAGGTATGCACAGTGCGAACCAACCCATCAGTTTCTATAGCTTTCTATAATCGCACGAGACCAATAAATATATACATGCGAACATACGTAAAACTATTTTAGCTATTTTTTCTCCCATATTTCTACAGCTATGTACAATAAATAAACATGGCTACTTACAAAAACATATCCGTCAACTAAACATGGCTACTTAGCGCATTCTATATTAGATAACCACATTTACGCTAATGAAACACTAACGATATATTAAGCGCATTACTCGCATGCGAATGAAGTATACCTTTTTTCGAAGATATTCACCTGCTCCTTAATGCTTCCAACTGTGAAGGATTATGGCTGCGCCCTCGCTCAGTAGGAAATCTCTCTTTTCTTTCCTTCTCCTCCCTCGGTGCACTCTCACTCGACAACAAATTGGCTGCGGTTCGTGTTTTATACACACGCGAGAAGGCAGCACAATTAACGCATGAAAAAAATGAGAATATAACGTCGTGTCATTACTCACGGGATTCCCTCACATGAGAGGCCAAACCACAGGTGCACCCGTGAATCCTCGGTCCCCCTAGCCCCTGCCTACTTGCTGGCCACGCCTACCCATGATTCCCAAGCGGTTGCCGAACCGCCAGTGCGCAGTAACTACCTACGAGTAGTGGTGGCTCGATCGGCTATTGCCAAGCACTACTGGCTCAACAGCGTCCCGGCCCCACATGTTGCCACGCCCACCCATCTCCTGCGCGCTAGCGCCCTGCCACACGCCGCTCGACCTGCCGAGCAAGGGGGCACGATAGGAGGCTATTTTGTAAAAACAGGTGCTTAAAGATCAAAGTTAAAAAGAAGTTACTATAAGGGCAAATTCGTAAACATTTCAACAAATCTCAAGTCTGAGTAGTTAACAAACAAATCTCAAGGGCACATGACAACGAAAAGCAAGAGTGACAGAACAAACAAGTCTCTGCAAAACCGACAGATTGGATAGTTTACTAAAGCCAAGATCAAGATCTGCATAGCTCATTTCTTTCTTCTTTCTACATCCATGTGTGTGAATTGTTATGGATGGATTGTTATGGATGGATCGGATCTTCATACCGACACATCGAACGTCGTAAACCATGTCTAGTTAGGACCTGAACACATGCCGTGATCAAATGTAGATCCGATATAATGCACAGGGGGAGTCACTAAATAAGCAAATGTTTTCTCTCACATGGGAGGATTATCTAGTTAATTAGTATTAATATTTCTGCTGCATGCATCTAGATCACCTGTAGTCCTACTCTCTTTTTTTTACGATATTTGGATTTTAATTTTTCTTAGTAATTATAATTTATTAAATTACTAAATTATAACTAAAAATTATAAACCGTACCACAACACGAAGCGAGTTGCCGCAGGGGTGGTGTGACGGGTGACCAGTGAGAAGCGAAAAGTCAAGGGGCATCGCAAGTTTGTTGCATTTGACACGAAATGATGTATATGGATCGAGCGGATATATTCTGCTCCTTTTTCGAGAGAAGTAATGAATGCACTATGCGGTAGATAAAGCAGGTAAAGCGTGTGATTGATTTCAGGCAATGCACGAGGGTATCAATGGCCAACGTTTCAAAACTTTGGCCACGTGGATGGAGCGTTGAAACACTGGCAGAGGGAGTAGTAACACTTTTGTACTAAGTGCTCAGCGAAGGAACTCGTGTGTTCACTTTAAAGCGTGGGTTTCCTTGCGTGTACGCTTGTTAGCATAGCGCGGCGAAACCTGCGGGCATTCTAACGTATCCTATATCAGCATTATCTATAATATTAATTAGCATATTAAATAGAATTAATATTATAGTAGAAAAATAATTAAAGAAAAAAGTAGTGTTTCATACAAGACACTGAACACAAAATCCAACACATAAGAAATAATAAAAACTTAAAATAATAAAAACTTACATTGAAAGGAGATTATTGTCTATCTCAATTATTATTGCACTGAAAAAAAGATTACAAATTTATTATTTAGGTCTATCGATAAAACTATACACTGAAGTAATAATGTCTATATGATGTAAAAGCTATGGATATTGCAATACAATACCTACAACTGAAAATGCTCAAACAGAACTCACCGTAGATCCATGCGACCAAGCGCTGCTTTACTTTCAGTTCCAAAAGAATGTTTAGTCTCAGTGGAAAAACATGTGGTAGTACTAAATAGAAATAGAAACCGCAGAGGTAGCTTTTTAGAGAAAATTGTACAGTGGCAGTGGCTTCTGAACTTGTAATATTATGTCATTTTACTTCACAAACTTATATTTTACTTTCTCAACCATTTAAACTTATAGGGTTATGGTATTTTACCTCTTAAAATTGCATTTTACTTTTCTAGTCCATTGAACTTGTGTCTGTTTACACCGTAGGCCCATTTGGTCGTTTGCTGAAAATGCTAAACAAGCATAGCATATGGCGATGTTGCAGGGTCGGACTCGAGCGCATGAGCAAAGTATCGAGTCGGCATAGTGCCCTCTTCTCTCTTGCAACCTAGCAGAGTAGGGGATGAGGGCACAGAGTGGCAACGGGTATGGTAGCGGAGACGAGCATAGCGGGGCGACTGAAGGAAATGAGTTTTGGCTTCAGCGCGATGCGACACACCTTGTGATACGGGGACAAGGAAGGGGGTACAACAGTGTTGTGTCGGGATGAAAAAGGTGGAAGGAGTGACAAATGGGCTAGGATGGCGTGCATGGCTGCGTAGGGCCTGGGAACACGCGCCCACCATACCCACTGTAGCCCTGCGTCCTCTATCCCCTACTCTAATGCACTACAAGGAGAAGATGACACAGTGATGACTCGATGTTGTGCCCACGCGATCGAGTCTGACCCAACGACATCAACCAAGTGTTATGCTAGTTTAGTGTTTTCTGTTAGCAATGGCCCAATAGACCTACGGTGCATACAGACGTAACTTTAGACGGCTAAGAAAGTAAAATGCAAAGTGGCACAACTCTACAAGTTCAGGGGCTGAGAAAGTAAAATACAAGTTCAAGGGGGTAAAGTAGCACGACTATAAGTTCAGGAGGCTGAGAAAGTAACATACAAATTCGGGGAGTAAAGTGGCATAACCATACGGGTTCAAAAAGCTACAATGCAATTTTCTTTAGTTTTTATCTTGGGACGGCCATGCCCAAGACGCTCTAGGCTGCAGCAGCTCGTCTGGGGTCATTAGGCAATATTGGGTGATTTTTTCCAGCTGAAACTGATGGTTTATGATTGTGGCTAATAGTTTTTAGCATAGCATGAGTGCTTGTGCGAACAAACCAAATATCAATAAAGTTGTAAATAGTGCAGTTATATCGCATATTATTAATAGTTGTAAATAGTGCAGTTATATCAGGTACGTCGTATATTGTTAATAGTTGTAAATAGTTACGTAAATCATAAACCCTGAACCCTGAAAATATAAACCCTAAAACCCTACTACCCTAAAGCTACAAATTGATTTGCAGGTGTAGCTCGCGACCTTGGTGGTTTGGACTGGCCTTTCGGCCTGCTGGACCGGCATGTCAACGCGCAGCACCGCATGAGCCGTTGTGTCCCACATCCTGAGGGGGG
Source organism: Melocanna baccifera (assembly GCA_036346265.1). Classification (NCBI taxonomy): domain Eukaryota; kingdom Viridiplantae; phylum Streptophyta; class Magnoliopsida; order Poales; family Poaceae; genus Melocanna; species Melocanna baccifera. Next base: position 3,550 of record JAYEVJ010000245.1, on the reverse strand, counting down.
ACGAGGTGACCCAATTAGGGGTGGTCTGTATGCGGACACCCCAACGGACTTGGAGACTAGGTCCACGTTGGAGAGACAAGTTTGTGTACAAGCTATGGCACATATTTTTATAATATTTCTACTATATACTTATTTCTTCGTGCTTTGCAGGCTGAGCAATGCCGGCCATCTACCTCTCGCGTAGATGGTGGAGGACACCGATGAGGATAGCACTTTAGTCGAGGAGGCCGAGGAGGTCTAGGCCAACCCAGACTGGTCACAATAGCTAGCATGATGACCTACTGAGCATGTTTGATGGGGTACTTCTGCCGAGGCCATGCAAGCGTACCACGTCTTCTTGGCGCGACAAAAGCATGGCCCGCCCATGCGATAGCTTTAACAGTTCCAGCTATGTATGCTATCTATTTTTCCTGTTTAGCGATGCATTATCCTTGACATATGATAGGCTCACTAATTTTTCATTTATTCCTTGACATATGATGGGCTCACTAATTTTTCATTTATGCACAAGTCGAGCAGATGGACCCGGATGCCAACGAGTACTAGATGTGGCGGCATCTCGAGGCGTACTTGTTATGGCTGTTCAGCTAGGTACTGTTTATCAGTAGCCACGGTGACTCCGTCGACAGCCGTCTCGTGTGGTATGCGAGGGCCATCGCCAACAGGGAGGAGGTACACGTTAGCTGGAGATTAGACGCACTTGTCGCGATGTACCGCGACATGTGCAATGCTTGTCGCAGGATGAGGATAACTCGTGTCCTCATAGGCCACGCCCTCCTGCTGCATCTATGGTTGTTCAAGCGCTTCCCTCTCGGATGGCTGATACTACTCGACAGCGGTCCGTACTGTGCGAACATGTACCACGAGGGCATCATGGACCGACCTACCTCAAGGTTCCTTTGGTGTCGTACACGGGTATATGCTCTCCTGAATCTTTACTATACATGTATTATAGGTCATCCTTTATTACCATTGTTCTAGCTCATGACAGGGTTGCACACTGCTGGTCACCTGTGTGTATAACAACTTCGTCGAGCACCTCAACCACCTCACCGCTGACGAGATGCGCTGGGAACTGTACTCAACTCAGGAGATGGTAAACCGCACCCCCACTGGGCTCTTGTCGCTGTGCTTGCACGACCAAACGTACTGAGTCATGCGGAGATAGCTCGTCTTCGGTGTGTTCATCGAGGACTACACGGTGTACAAGGTGATATGCCAATTCGGTCTTCGTCAGGTTGTTCCTATCCCCATCAGGGTTGGGTGCCTGACTCGTTTTTCCACGCGTGAGCTACACACAACACATATCCCTACATTTTTTCGTAGTTCTTTTATGATGCGTTCTAATTACAGCTGTACGTTTCACAGGCACAATATGAGGGGGTAGTGAGACGAGCTGGGCCACGAAGATGGCACGTGGGTGGCGGAGTGGGCGGAGGCACTCGAGAACTTCATGCAGGAGGGCACCGCATATGATCCCAGTGCGTACATGAGTACCTACATTGGTACGCTTCGCAGACATGCAGCAGGCTGGTACATGTTGTTGACCTTTCCCCCGCTCACGTACTAGTACCGACCGACGTGTACCCCATGCACTTAGCACGGAACTTCGCCTCGCGGTAGGTACTCTTGTGTTTCAAAGTTTCTGAGTACGGTTACCACAATTATTAGTTTGATGCTTTCATGTACTTCTTGCAGATAGACATCACTGCCGAGGTTGTAAGGGATACTAGGCCAATCATGGGCAGGGTCGCCCATGGTTTGGAGGTGACACACGCACGTGATCCTGTATCCGTCGAGGTTCTTTCCGGATTGCAGCTTAGCGGTACCCCAGTATCCACGCAACCACAGGTGGAGTCGACCCCCGAGGAGTTGAGAGCATGGGTCAGCAGGGCTCCTGACCGCCTCACTTTGTCAGGGCGCTGACACCCCCGCGCTGAGGAAGACCAAGCGGGGCCATACGGGCGGGCACCAACCGGGGCCGAGACGTGACGACGACAGAGAATGTGCTAGGGGTGGTGTAGCTGGTGGCGAGTAGTAGTTCTTCCTTCTCCAAGTATGAATTCCTTATTGCATCACAATATAACTTACCTTCTTACTTACGAATCGTTGCTGGCTCAATCGTCCTCACAAAATTGTTCAGAAATTTATCGCACTACAACAACATACGATGATCACATAATGTTATTGCAAGTGTAACAAATTCCGTACCCTTCAGAATTTACGAAAATCATAAACAGATCAACCGACATTATCTACCTTTTTATTTTAAATAAATAATAACATACAAACAAGATTTGTTAAATATAATGTCTACAAAAATCGCTATTTACCCCCACAATTATTTTCATCGAACTAATAAAATAATTATATTATTATTTTAAATTACCCAACCGTTAGGTGATTTGGACTAGTCGCTCAACTAGATTAGGCGATTAGGGTTTCGTTGCCCAATAGTTGGGGCGATAGGGTCTAATCATCCAATAGTTGGGGGATTTGACCACGTGTCACTCAATAGTTGGTGTGACTAGATCAAGTCGCTTAACTATGTGATGACAAATGATTAAAACTATTAAAAAACATAGGAACTATAGTTGAAAATAAGAATAAATTATTTTTAAAAAATCGAATTTCTCACGCCTCTACGCCCTCTACCTTCACGTGGGCCCTGTTATCCCTGCAGCCAGCCCACGCCTCCGTACACGCAGGAGGCAAGCAAGCAGGAAGAAGAGAGAAGCAGTACACTGCCCACTGGGCAACGCCAGCAAGGACTGGAGGCGACCTGATCTACTACCGACTGGTGATCTCAGAATCCAATGCTAGGTGTGCTGTGTCATGTGTGACACTAGTAAGTGAGGGTATCGCTGGCCTGGCTGTAGTGTTGGCCAAAGTGTCCAGGTTTGTTGTGTGTGACACTAGTAGTGAGTGTATCGCTGTCCTGGCTGTAGTGTAGGCCAAAAGTGTCCAGGATACTTGGTTAACTTGTAAGCAATGATCACTGGCCACCACTACAAGGAATGTGGCAAGTAACGCTCACAAGTACCTGGAATGGAAAGACAAGAAGATGCTTGGTTAGTTTCTAAGCAAACCTGGCAAGCAAAGCAAGCAGTGCAACAGTTCCATCTGCCTTCCCGGGCCAGGAGCATACCCACTTGGAACTCCTACGTATCAACATTGTGACATGGAAGATCAACAATCTCCGATACAATTCTAGAAACTCTTGCATATGCTGCAATAGAATTCAACATAGACAAGACACTTGTGCTCATATTTACAGAGAACCAGCACCAGCACCAAGTCAGTATTCGATCATTGGGCCAAAGAAAGGTTGAATTCTAGTAGTATGAACAAATTGGATTTGTTGAATTCTCCCTAGCTATTAGCTGACTAAGTTTAAGAATCCAATCGAACAACCGCTCTGTCACTATTGCACTCTCCAGACAATCTTGTCACAGGCCGCATTGCGCCGCGGGTGGGCGCGCTCGACGGCGGCCACACGGGCCGGGTGCACGGCGCCGGCCTTGGCGCACTCCCGCGCGGCGCGAGCTCG